>WNGS01000009.1:994701-1009299 GCA_020271785.1 Procambarus virginalis
GGTGTGTGTGTGTGTGTGTGTGTGTGTGTGTGTGTGTGTGTGTGTGTGTGTGTGTGTGTGAAAAATTTTACTTAGTAACAGTTGATTGATTGACAGTTGAGAGACGGGCTGAAAGCGCAGCGCTAATCCCCGCAAGCACAACTAGGTGAATAAACACACAAATGTATGTTTCAAAAGTAGATATGATAGAGCCCAATAGGCTCAGGAATCTGTACACCTGTTGATTGACGGTTGAGAGGCGGGACCAAAGAGCCAGAGCTCATCTCCGCAAGCACAACTAAGTGAGTACAACTAGGTGAGTACACACGCACACGCACACGCACACACACGCACACACACACACACACACACACACGCGCACACACACGCGCACACACACGCGCACACACACGCGCACACACACACACACGCGCACACACACGCGCACACACACACACACACACACACACACACACACACACACACGATCCCATCATGGGGGACTTCAATCAAGGAAGGATAGACTGGAAGAGCAAGGAACCGCATGGAGGAGAGTATACACGGAGAGCTAAACTATTGAAGGTGCGACAAGAAACGTCTTAAGCCAGCATGTCAGGGAACCCACAAGGGTGAGAGGAAACGATGAACCAGCGAGAGCTTTAGCTTTGATGTCCAAAGAGCTTGGCAAGGATGTGGGAGGAAGAAGGATGGGGCGATGACATTCTTGGAAGAGGACTTGGATGTGGAGAGAGGAGGCTTGAATCCACCGTGGATTGATGATGTTTTTTCAAAGCCTGTAGCTTGAGTTCTTCTTAAGCGGGAGGAGGCTAGTGGTGAGGCAGAGTGATGTCGTCCTGGTTCACTTGAAGTGGTCTGTCTGGCTTGGAGGAGGCGTCTTCCCTATTGAGGTGGTGAGTGGTAAGTTCACTGTTGCTTGGTGGTGTCTTGGCCTCGAGGTATTCGCGTGTACTTCCCGAATGTCAGCGGTGGTATTGGTGTTCCTGTCGGGCCTTCATCTTCTTCCAGGAAGGTCACTTGTCCTTTCTTGAAATCGAATTTCGGGTCGATGTATTCTCTCTTCAGAGCGCTGAGGTCTACATATTGTTCCACGGTCTCGTGGTGGACAAATATAGGGTGAGGGAAGGCAGGGGAGGTCTTGAGCTGGTCGATAATCCGGTTGCATTCTAAGGCAATGACTATTCTTGTGCTTCGGTTGCCGTTGAATTCGCCATCATGGTTGAGGTAAAGGCCAAAGTAGGGTTTTTTCTTGGTTGATCTGCTTGGGTTTGGGTTGAAGTCTGGGGCCACATGTTTGATGGCTGCATCCACATCAGAAGGTTGCAATGAAGGTACTTGTGACTCTGGTGCTGGTTCTGGTTCTGAATCTGGTTCTGACTCTCTGATTCAACTTGCTGATGTTTTGCTTTCCTTTTCGCCTGTCGCCCCCGGCCGGTGGCGGCAGTGTTGAGGTTTTCAATAGTTGTTGGGTTGACTGGTCTGCTGTTGGGGTGATCTGGGTGGACGCTAATGCCTGGGTGACTGGTGCTGGGTTCGGCGCCGGTGGGGGTGGAAGCGGTATGACTGCAGTTGCTGGTGGCGTTGGAATCTGGTCTGTTTGGGTTGAGGCAGCGTTGTGATGTTGAAATAGGTCCGTTGGTATCGACATTGTGGGCAGGTTGTTCTGGGCGAGCAGCCTGTTACCAGTGAGAGTTGACCTAGTCTTCACTCTGAACGACTCCGACATAAGGGATATCTGTTTCGGGGCCTCAGTAGGAATGAGCGACCACAGTGTACTGGCGTTTGAGTGTCTGGTTGAAGAAGGGTTAAGGAACTCGAGGAGGGAACTGAAACCAAAAGGCTGGCATTCCGATAGGGAAACTATGAGGAAATAAGGAAATTCCTAACAGATATAACATGGGAAACAGAGCTCAGGAAATAAGGAAATTCCTAACAGATATAACATGGGAAACAGAGCTCAGAGGAAAGACGGCCCAAGACATGATGGACTACATCATGCAGAAGTGTAAGGAGGCAGCAGACAAGTTTGTCCCGGTCCAAAAGGAAAAAAAAATGAAATGCAGAAGGGCAGAGAGATTCACTACAAACGACAAGGAAGTGTGCGAGGAACTCAATAAGAAATTTCAGGAGGCCTTCACATTAGAACAAGGGGAAGTTCCAAAGACTAAAGAGGGGAAGATCTAACCAAACACCACTAGAGGAGTTTGTGATTAAGAGTGGGGAGGTGAGGAAGCATCTGCTAGAGTTGGACGTGACAAAGGCTATAGGCCCGGATGGACTCTCACCATGGATACTGAAGGAAGAAGCAGAAGCTCTGTGCCAGCCACTCGCCATGGTGTATAACAAATCACTGGTAACAGGTGAACTGCCAAAATCTTGGAAGACAGCGAATGTAGTCCCGATATTCAAGAAAGGTGATAGACAGGAGGCACTGAACTACAGACCAGTGTCACTAACTTGCATACCATGTAAAGTGATGGAGAATATTGTGCGAAAAAAACTTGTGGAACATCTAGAGTGGAAGAACTTTGTTTCAAAACATCAGCATGGGTTCAGTGATGGCAGATCATGCCTCACAGGATTGATTGAATTCTACAACCAGGCAACAAAAATTAGGCAAGAAAGAGAAAGGTGGGCAGATACCCCTCTGCAGACAGGCAGAGGGGTGTGGGCAGACAGGCATATTTTTGGATTGCCAGAAAGTCTTTGACACAGTACCACATAAGAGACTGAAGCACAAACTGGAGAGGCAGGCAGGAGTGAATGGGAAGGTACTCCAGTGGATAAGGGAGTACCTAAGCAACAAAAGACAGCGAGTCACTGTGAGGGGTGAGGTCTCAGATTGGCGAGATGTCACCAGTCGAGTCCCGCAGGGATCCGTTCTTGGACATATACTGTTTCTGATATATGTAAATGATCTCCCAGAGAGAATAGACTCGTTCCTCTCTATGTTTGTTGATGATGCAAAAATATGAGGAGGATTAAAACGGAGGAAGATAGTATGAGGCTACAAGATAACCTTGACAAACTGAAGGAATGGCCCAACAAATGGCTACTAAAGTTCAACCCAAGTAAATGTAAGGCAATGAAACTTGGGGAGGAAACAGGAGGCCAGACACAGGATACAGAATAGGAGGTGAAGTACTTCATGAAACAGACAGAGAGAAAGATCTAGGAGTTGATATCACACCAAACCTGTCTCCTGAAGCCCGCATCAAAAGAATAACGTCTGCGGCATATGCGAGGCTGGCTAACATCAGAACAGCGTTCAGGAACCTGTGTGAGGAATCTTTGAGAACCTTGTATACCACATATGTAAGACCAATCCTGGAGTATGCAGCCCCAGCATGGAACCCGTACCTTGTAAAGCACAAGATGAAGCTGAAAAAAGATCAGAGGTATGCCACTAGGCTAGTCCTAGAACTAAGAGGCATGAGTTACGAGGAAAGGCTGAGGGAGCTGCACCTCACGTTGTTGGAAGACAGAAGAGCTCGGGGAGACATGATCACCACATTCAAGATTCTCAGTGGAATTGACAGGGTAGACAAGGATGGATTATTAAACACGAGTGGTACATGCACAAGGGGACACAGGTGGAAGCTGAGTACCCAAAATGAGTCACAGAAACGTTAGAAAGAACTTTTTCAGTGTCAGAGTAGTTAACAAATGGAATGCACTAGGAAATGATGTGGTGGAGGCTGACTCCATACATATTTTCAAATGTATTTTCTTTAGCGCCCAGTAGGCTCAGGAATCTGAACACCAGTTCATTGACAATTGAGAGGCGGGCCGAAAGAGCAGAGCTCAACCCCCACAAGCACAACTAAGTGAATACTCATTCTCTCTCATTCTCTCTCTCTCCCCTCTCACCCTGTCTCTCTCCCCCTCTCTCTGCCCCTCCCTGACTAACCCTAACACAACATAGTAGGTAAAGGAACAAACATGACAGGAAGATGCACCACTGGCACGGGGAAAAGTCAGAGTGACCAAATGAAGGAGATGTTTGACCAAGCTTGGGAGGATATCAACAAGGAGATGCAAGAAATAAGGTATGCAATTAGCAACCTGCATAATGGGCTGTTAGCAACAAATGAGGAGATAAGAAGGCTCAAAGAGTACAATACTCAGGCTCAGCTCCAGATAATCATACGAAGAGAAGATGGAAATGTATCAGTGGAAGAGACTGCCACTGTACAAGCATTATTTGCTGCAATACTTAGAAAATCCAGAAGCAATGGCCACAGTGATGGAGGTAGCCATGAAAGCAGCTACCTCACAGGAAGCAGCAAGGTGCACTAGTCAACAGCTGCAGAGGAAAAGATCAGTAGTAGTAGTAGGCATTAAAGAACAGGAAGGCTCTAGTAAGTCTGAATGGATAGGTAAGGATAATGAGGCAGTGAGAGAGATTCTACAAGGGTTAAACATGAAAGGAGCTGGACATAGCATAGAGAAGGTTTTTTCAGGCTAGGTTGGTCCAACAAAGACAAGAGATTGCCTGATAAAGTTAGTGTTTACAAACCAGATCGCAAAGGAGGCAATTCTAGCAAGGAAGAGATAGCTTCTTGCTAGAAAGCTGGCCTCTTCAGCTTGAAGCAGCAAGGAAGAGCCATGTGCGAGGATACAGGAAAGTATTCTTCCAGAGGACATGACGAGGGCAGAGAGAGTAATGGCAGCAGAAGCAAGGAGGAAGTGCAGGGGAGAGAGAACCAGGGAACCACAGCCCTCAACTCAACAGACTCGGAAGGGAGTGGGGAACTCCCAACCAGCACCCCAGCAACACCAGAGGGGAAGAAACACCACCACCACCTTCCTCCCCATAGAAACATCCCCTCACCCCCATTCCTTCCCTGTCCTCCCACTCCCTCACCCCATACTCTCCCAGTACCCCCCTTCCCACTCACTCCTTACCCTTCCTCTTCCCCTCCCTTCTCACCCCATATTCTCCCGTTCCTCCCAACCCCCCATACCCTCCTTGGCCCCCTCCCCATCACCAAACATCGCCCCAGACCCTCATGATGCTCAGGAAGGAATGGTCAGCGAATGGCTAAGGCCAGCTTAGCTTAGCTGCCAACACCCACACATCGTGTCAGCAAGGCGGACAGCCCGCCTGCTTCATACCTCTCACTGTACTTCCCACTTCTATACTTCCCTTCACCTATGCCTCTCCTTCCTCTTTACTCCCAAAAAAAAAAAAAAAAAAAAAAAAAAAGGAATGGTGGTGGTGCTACTGTTGCTCCTCGTGATGCTCAGGAAGGAATGGTGGTGGTGCTACTGTTGCTCCTCGTGATGCTCAGGAAGGAATGGTGGTGCTACTGTTGCTCCTCGTGATGCTCAGGAAGGAATGGTGGTGCTACTGTTGCTCCTCGTGATGCTCAGGAAGGAATGGTGGTGCTACTGTTGCTCCTCGTGATGCTCAGGAAGGAATGGTGGTGCTACTGTTGCTCCTCGTGATGCTCAGGAAGGAATGGTGGTGATACTGTTGCTCCTCGTGATGCTCAGGAAGGAATGGTGGTGCTATTGTTGCTCTAGTGATGCTCAGGAAGGAATGGTGGTGCTACTGTGCTCCTCGTGATGCTCAGGAAGGAATGGTGGTGCTATTGTTGCTCCTAGTGATGCTCAGGAAGGAATGGTGGTGCTACTGTTGCTCCTCGTGATGCTCAGGAAGGAATGGTGGTGCTACTGTTGCTCCTCATGATGCTCAGGAAGGAATGGTGGTGTTACTGTTGCTCCTAGTGATGCTCAGGAAGGAATGGTGGTGCTACTGTTGCTCTAGTGATGCTCAGGAAGGAATGGTGGTGCTATTGTTGCTCCTAGTGATGCTCAGGAAGGAATGGTGGTGCTACTGTTGCTCCTCGTGATGCTCAGGAAGGAATGGTGGTGCTACTGTTGCTCCTAGTGATGCTCAGGAAGGAATGGGGGGTGGAATGAGAGAAGGGGGTCGTGGGAGGGGGGGGAGGGGGAGAGTGAGGGGGGAACAATAAGGATGAAAGTAAGAGGGAGGTCGTGAGAGTGAAAGTTGGAAGTGGTCGTGGGTGTGAGTGAGAGCGGGGGGGGGGGGGAGAGGGGGATATTGTGGTGGAGGAGCGTAGTGATAGTGTGTCAGAGAGGGGGGGGGGGGGGGGAGAACTCAGGCAAGTGTTCAAGAGTATATGAGGATAGAGGTTATGGGGGGGAGGGTGTAGGGGTGGAAATAGAGCAATATGGGGGGTGGTGAGGGAGAGGGGGGAGGGGGGGCAGCGTGAGAGAGGGGGTCATAGTTGGAAGAATGAGAGAAGGGGGGGGTTGAGGGAGGGAGGGGGGCAGGAGGGGGTGGAGACAATAACAGAGAGGCCTGATCACTGCGTGTGTCTATACTACACTTTACTTTCTGTGAAGGGCGAGGAGGGAGGGGTGAGGGAGGGGGTGAGGGAGGGGTGAGGGAGGGGGGAGGGAGGGGTGAGGGAGGGGGGAAGGAGAGAGAGAGGGGTGGGAGGTTAGGGGGGGGGATCAGGTGTGTGGGGCTGGTGTAACTTAATCCAGGTGTGTAGTGTAGCCTCCCCATCCCCCCCCCCCAGATCGTGTTAGGGTTACGATATATAGCTATTCAGGAATTTGTGGATTTTCTGGTAGAAGCGACAGGGTTGAGCTTCAGCTCTCAAGCTCCAGCATTCCAGGTCCCGGGAGGAGGGGGGGAGGCAATCAGGGTGAAAGAAACTCTGCCCATTTGTCTCTACCGGCGCCGGGAATCGAGTTCGGGTCACAGGATTACGAGTCTCGCGTGCTATCCACTCAGCTACCAGACCCCTAGCTATATGTGTGTGTGTGTGTGCGTGTAATTCATGTGAGAAGGTGCTCGAGGGAGCGAGCTCGGGCATGTGTCAATGTCTGCCGACGATGCAAGTTAACGAGGAAAGCAAAACTGAGAAATGGGAAAGAAATGGCTGTTAGAGTTCAACCCCAACAAATGTAAGGTAATGAAGATAAGACAGGAAGAACGGCATCTGCACTAAGGGAAATGCAGCAGCAATAAACAGACAGGAAGCATACCTTAGGAGCAGATATAATTATACTAACCGAGGCACGCAATAACAGCCTACACAACCTACGTAAGACCAATACTACAATATGCAGCGTCTAAGAACAAACCTAAAATTTAAAAAGTGCAGAAATTAGCAAAAAGATTATAGTGCCAGAGCTAAGAGGCTTATAGGCTCCGACATCTGTAAGGGCACTAAATCTCACACCCGCAGTGGAAAGCAGGAACAGGTGGGACATGATCACGACATAGACGATGAATAACCACGGTGGACAACGACAGACTCATTAAAGGGAGAGAAGAACAGAACGAGATGTAAGGAAAGAAGAAGTTGTGGAAGCCACCTCGAACCCCGACCCTAAAAAAACCACATCTGATACCAACGACGCAGAAATATCAACTCAAGCGCCACAGGCACAACAAGGGCCAGGAGGCGGGGACGAGGAGCCAGAGCCACACTTCCCCCGCCGTACTATAGTGTCTTATGTAAGCTCTATTAGGCAAGCACACATTACTTTTACTTTCAACGAACTGAGAAGGAATGGTGGGGGGGGGGGGTGGGGGGGGGGAGGGGGAGATAGAGAGAAAGGGGGGGGGCCTAACCTAAGCTAACTTGTAACACTGAGCTCCAGCTCCTGGGCCCCAGCCTGTCCAACTGTGGCCCGTCGTACATCTCCTCCTGCTCCGCTGTCACGCAGAGCCACAATAACGGGGCTGCAGACATAATGACCGAACCACGCACCTCACCAGACGACCACGACGTT
Source organism: Procambarus virginalis (assembly GCA_020271785.1). Taxonomy (NCBI): domain Eukaryota; kingdom Metazoa; phylum Arthropoda; class Malacostraca; order Decapoda; family Cambaridae; genus Procambarus; species Procambarus virginalis. Next base: position 1,002,478 of record WNGS01000009.1, read on the forward strand.
TCGGTCCGTCTTGGACCACTAGCACCTTGGGTCAGACTCGGTAATGGTCGAGGACGGACCGAAACGTCGTCACACATTCCTTTTCTGACATCTTAGTGACATCTTTTCTGACATCTTAGTGACATCTTTTCTGACATCTTAGCTTGGTCATCTTAAGTGATATCATGTCTGCGTTTAATACATGATGTGACCCTGTAATATTTCCTGTTACAGCTGGCTCTAGTTGTTTGCTGGCCTGGTACATCCCTGTGGTACAGCCCTGTGGTACAGCCCTGTGGTACAGCCCTGTGGTACAGCACTGTGGTACAGCCCTGTGGTACAGCCCTGTGGTACATCACTGTGGTACAGCCCTGTGGTACAGCACTGTGGTACAGCCCTGTGGTACAGCCCTGTGGTACAGCCCTGTGGTACATCACTGTGGTACAGCCCTGTGGTACAGCACTGTGGTACAGCCCTGTGGCACAGCCCTGTGGTACATCACTGTGGTACAGCCCTGGGCACATCCCTGTGGTACAGCCCTGTGGTACAGCCCTGTGGTACAGCCCTGTTGGTACAGCCCTGTGGTACAGCCCTGTGGCACAGCCCTGTGGTACAGCACTGTGGTACAGCCCTGTGGTACAGCCCTGTGGTACATCCCTGTGGTACATCCCTGTGGTACAGCCCTGTGGTACAGCCCTGTGGTACAGCACTGTGGTACAGCACTGTGGTACATCCCTGTGGTACAGCCCTGTGGTACAGCACTGTGGCACATCACTGTGGTACAGCCCTGTGGTACAGCCCTTGGTACAGCCCTGTGGTACAGCACTGTGGTACAGCCCTGTGGTACAGCCCTGTGGTACAGCACTGTGGTACAGCACTGTGGTACAGCCCTGTGGCACAGCCCTGTGGCACATCCCTGTGGTACAGCACTGTGGTACATCCCTGTGGCACATCACTTGTGGTACATCCCTGTGGTACAGCCCTGTGGTACAGCCCTGTGGTACAGCCTGTGGTACAGCCCTGTGGTACAGCACTGTGGTACAGCGCTGTGGTACAGCCCTGTGGTACAGCCCTGTGGTACCCCGTGGTACAGCACTGTGGTACAGCCCTGTGGTACAGCACTGTGGTACAGCACTGTGGTACAGCCCTGTGGCACAGCCCTGTGGCACATCCCTGTGGTACAGCCCTGTGGTACAGCCCTGTGGTACAGCCCTGTGTACAGCACTGTGGTACAGCCCTGTGGTACAGCCCTGTGGTACAGCCCTGTGGTACAGCACTGTGGTACAGCCCTGTGGTACAGCCCTGTGGTACAGCGCTGTGGTACAGCCCTGTGGTACAGCCCTGTGGTACAGCCCTGTGGTACAGCACTGTGGTACAGCACCTGTGGTACGCCCTGTGGAACAGCACTGTGGTACATCCCTGTGGTACAGTCCTGTGGTACATCCCTGTGGTACAGCCCTGGGGTACAGCCCTGTGGCACTCCCTGTGGTACAGCGCTGTGGTACAGCGCTGTGGTACAGCCTGTGGTACAGCCCTGTGGCAGGGGAAGGAGAGGTGACATGGGGCAGGGAAGGAGAGGGGGTGACCGGGGAAGTCAGAAGTGTGACTGGGGAAGGGAGGGGTGACAGGGGGCGGGGAAGGAGAGGGGGGACAGGGGAAGGAGAGGGGTGACAGGGGCAGGGGAAGGAGAGGGTGGCAGGGGCGGGGAAGGAGAGGGGTGACAGGGGGCAGGGGAAGGAGAGGGGTGACAGGGGGCAGGGGAAGGAGAGGGGTGACAGGGGAAGGAGAGGGGTGACAGGGGGCAGGGAAGGAGAGGGGTGGCAGGGGGCAGGGGAAGGAGAGGGTGACAGGGGAGGGGAAGGAGAGGGGTGACAGGGGGCAGGGGAAGGAGAGGGGTGCAGGGGCAGGGGAAGGAGAGGGGTGACAGGGGCAGGGGAAGGAGAGGGGTGACAGGGGCAGGGGAAGGAGAGGGGTGACAGGGGCAGGGAAGGAGAGGGGTGACAGAGGAAGGAGGGGTGACAGGGGCAGGGGAAGGAGAGGGGTGACAGGGGAAGGAGAGGGGTGACAGGGGGCAGGGGAAGGAGAGGGGTGGCAGGGGGCAGGGGAAGGGAGAGGGTGACAGGGGGCAGGGGAAGGAGAGGGGTGACAGGGGGCAGGGGAAGGAGAGGGTGGCAGGGGGCAGGGGAAGGAGAGGGGTGACAGGGGCAGGGGAAGGAGAGGGGTGGCAGGGGGCAGGGAAGGAGAGGGGTGGCAGGGGGCAGGGGAAGGAGAGGGGTGACAGGGGGCAGGGGAAGGAGAGGGGTGGCAGGGGGCAGGGGAAGGAGAGGGGTGACAGGGGGCAGGGGAAGGAGAGGGGTGACAGGGGGCAGGGGAAGGAGAGGGTGACAGGGGGAGGGGAAGGAGAGGGGTGCAGGGGGGCAGGGGAAGGAGAGGGGTGACAGGGGGCAGGCCGCTGAACCATCACCGACCGTCAACAACAGTGAAAGGTGAGCCCCGGTGAGAAAGGTACAGTGACCAAGGACAGTGAGAGAGGCGGCTGAGCTAGCCAGCGTGCGCCGTTATCCCACGTCCACCCCGCTTCCTGCACCACTGTCCACCACTTCCTCACCACAACTCACACCACAACTATATTCCCCCAATGTAAATACTTCATTTACCAATATTTACAAAGTGGTTACTCATTTATTTCAACACTTTCATCTAAATTCTTTCTCTGACGTCCAGCGACACCTGGAGCGACGCTGGACAACTGTGTCCACTGTATCTCCCATGTTCACCTGGGGTACCTCCCAGGGTGACACCCCAGAAGAAAAAGTTGCAATCAAGTTGCAACATCATCCTATCAATGTCCAGAAGCCCTGAAGGTCGCTCTCACCACCCTATGTAAGAGTGGGTGGGAGAGAGTTAAGCTAATTGGCTAATTACCTTCACGTCTATTGTGGGAAAGTTGCTTGAATCGATGATTGCAAGTATCAGTTTGTGATTAAATTTTAGATTTTGCCCCGAGGGGCGAGTTTATTGGGCAGCGGCACTCATCCTGTGAGTGGACACACCGCCATAGTGACAGTATTGGACAGCGGCACTCATCCTGTGAGTGGACACACCGCCATAGTGACAGTATTGGGCAGCGCCACTCGTCCTGTGAGTGGACACACCGCCATAGTGACAGTATTGGGCAGCGGCACTCATCCCGTGAGTGGAACACCGCCATAGTGACAGTATTGGGCAGCGCCACTCATCCTGTGAGTGGACACACCGCCATAGTGACAGTATTGGGCAGCGCCACTCATCCTGTGAGTGGACACACCGCCATAGTGACAGTATTGGGCAGCGCCACTCATCCTGTGAGTGGACACACCGCCATAGTGACAGTATTGGGCAGCGCCACTCATCCTGTGAGTGGACACACCGCCATAGTGACAGTATTGGGCAGCGCCACTCATCCTGTGAGTGGACACACCGCCATAGTGACAGTATTGGGCAGCGCCACTCATCCTGTGAGTGGACACACCGCCATAGTGACAGTATTGGGCAGCGCCACTCATCCTGTGAGTGGACACACCGCCATAGTGACAGTATTGGGCAGCGCCACTCATCCTGTGAGTGGACACACCACCATAGTGACAGTATTGGGCAGCGCCACTCATCCTGTGAGTGGACACACCGCCATAGCAGCATGTACAACACTCCCCAATAGGAAGAAAACCCGCTGGGTTGTTCATCCTGTCACTTGTACCCAGACACAGCTGGGACTTGCTTAACTGTCTCAAGTGAACAGCTCCTCAAACAAGAAGATTAACATCTGTCAACCCTTAAAATCTTACGTTATCTTGCGGGTGCAAAATGGGGAAATCTTTTAAGAACAGTATCAATATTTGACAAATAGTGTTTTCCTAACTCAAACAATGTGGGGTTTATTATTCTACACATATTTCTAATGTCTCTCAGGTGTTCACATTCTCAGATAGTGGTCAAGGCGGTGTCCATCACTCTCACCACAGATTCTGCAACTTCGCTGATCAACTGTTGTTTCCATTCCATATCTCCATGGATATTTGTATCCAAGACGGATTCTCGCTATTACTGATTCTCTCCCTCGTCCTCCTCCTCTTCGGCCATAATGATTGGGATTGCCAGCTGCAACCATGTTGTACCATCGTACAGATTCACTGGTTTGTGCTTCTATCCTCCTTTCCTCAGTTACCTTGTCACGGTGATGTTGCCTGACAATACCTCTAATTTGTAGTAGAGTCTTGGGTATGAAGTATTCAATATGGTCTCCTTCAGCAGCCAGCACATCTGCTCGTTCATTCCCACATATCCCAACATGGGAGGGATCCACAGAAACTTGATGACTCTTCCCTGATTGGTAAGTACTCTCACAGCTCTCTTAATTTCAGCGACTATTGCAAGATTTTCTGCCCGAATTTTACTTAGGCTTTGCAGTGCTGCTTTTGAATCGGTGCAAATCACTGCACCATTAGTGTTCCGTTCAAGAAACCTTAACGCCATAACAATGGCAGTTAGCTCTGCTTGCGTTGAAGAGCATAGTTCTCAATACGTGCTTTTTCTTCATTTCTGCGTTGGAAAAGTATTATCCTTGATTACCGTGTATGCTGCACCAGCCCTGCCATTGACAGGATTAGATGACCCGTGGCTACCTTGAGGTTTCCTTGAGGTGCTCTTCGGGGCTTAGCGTCCCCACGGCCGGTCGCGACCAGGCCTCCTGGTTGCTGAACTGATCAACCCGGCTGTTTGACGCGGCTGCTCGCAGCTGGACGTCAGTGTAGATTTGATCTAGTTCATCTCCGGCTTCTTTATAAATTTCCCCGAGATACTTGTGCCTCATTTCTTATGGTATCATGTTGGATTTTTTTCATTGCCATTCATTGATGATGATCCTGCACGAGTCATCCTCCCAGGGAGGTAACCTCTCTACAGGTAACCTCTCTACAGGCAACCTCTCTCTACTCATGCTCCATATTTGCGTCAAGCATCTTTTGTAATCTTTTCATACCATTTTATTTTCTTCCTCTGAGGTTACTTCGCCCAGTCGTACGGCGCGGAACTCTTAGATAGCTCTCATTTGGTGATTAAGGTCATCAACAAATGTATCAATGTCTTCTGGGATTTGGTATTCCGTGAACCAGTCACTCATCCTGTTTATGAAGTGCGGCCTCATATCTTGTCCGAGTGATAACCTTTTTCTTTATTTGTCTCTTTCCTTCTCTTGCTCATGTTGACGGTGGTAATTAGTGCCCAGTGGTCACTACATAAACTGTGCACAATGTGTTACTGGCATCCGGGTCCGTGCATTCAGCAGGAGAGCAGGCTTGGTGCTGCAGTCTGATGTTTAGTGGCTGTATGTTCAGGAGTTCATGGAGCTCCTGGATTGTCTGATTATATGGTGGACGGTGTTTTGCTGCTCTCCTGAGCGCCTTATTTGCACTGCTTGCAGTTTCTGCATGTTAGTTTTTTATTGGTGTGTAGTGGTACTGGGGGATACTCTAAGTGCGGCCGAACTAGCGCCTATATAGGTGGATCTGAATGTTAGTACTGAGGCTTCGGAATCTTCTCAGTTTCCTAATGCTACTTTGGCTTTGTTTAGTCGGTCCCTACATGAATTTGTATCCCTGTTCTAGTTATCATTAGTCCCAGTATTCTGCCTACCTCCGCATATTGGATCGGATGGTTGTCAACGAATATTGCGTTAAATTGAAATAGAAATAGAGTGGCCCCCCCTTGGGTAGCTGGGGAGGGGGGAGGGGGGGGGTTTATGGGGCCGTGAGGGCAGTAGGGGTCACTAGGGGGCGGAAGGGGTCGTGGGGGGTACATTCAGCTGGATGACCTTTCGCCAGTGAAGGTCCGCGGAAGTTTTCACTTTCTCCAGCTTCTCTAAGAGGAGGAGGGGGGGGGGGGGAGAGAGGGGGAGGGGAGGGGGGGGACGATAAGGGGGAGAGAGGGAGGGGAAAAAAGGGGGGGGGGGGTAGACGTGGTCACTACACCATGTGTGTTGAGACCACAGAGCACTTCTGAGGGAGTGTGACCCCTCTCATCACCCCCTACCCCTTCTCACCTCCCCCCCCCCCACAATCACCAGCACACAGTGGCCTTGACTCTCGGAGGAAGTAGAGAGAGAGGAAAGAGAATGACGAGAAAGCAGGAGGAAGTGTAGTGATGTCTGGCCAGTAGGAGCTGGGGGCCGGGAGGGACGTGACGCCTCTGGTGTAAGGTGGTGGTACACACTGTGTGGCCCGCCAAGTGTCTTTTTTTTTTTTTTTTTTTGGGAGTAAAGAGGAGGAGAGGCCATAGGTGTAGGGAAGTATAGAAGTGGGAAGTTACAGTGAGAGGTATGAAACGCAGGCGGCATGTCCGCCTTGCTGACACGATGTTGTGGGTGTTGGCAGCTAAGCTAAGCTGCTCCCTCTTGGTCAGAGGCGGCTGTGAGTGTGTGAGAGGTTCTTCAAATGTGTTTCACCACATATGGATGTCTATAAGATGAATACTGAGTCGCATTCATATATACACACTTCCGGATGCTTCCACACAGGTTGTTCTGTTTAAGGCTCTTTGTTTAATTATTATTATTTGCCGAATATTTCATACATATTATTTATCGAGTTGTTCATATATATACTTGTATGAACTGTTCCTATATACACATATATATCTCATCTTGGGATTATATACTGTGGGACACGGTTATCAACCAGAGAATCGAGGCCTCTTGGGCCACCAGCTGTGGGAGCGGGGCGTCTCAACTTTGAGCAATCTTTCTAACATTGGATCCTCTAACATTCGATGGTGTTCCACACCCTGATGGCTTGGTGCTGCAGTCTGATT
>WNGS01000009.1:1009399-1020105 GCA_020271785.1 Procambarus virginalis
TGTTTTTTTCCCAGTGGGTAATTCAAGGCAAAGTGGTCACTAAGTAGTTCCCGAACAATCCCGAGCCTCCCCCCATAATCCCCCTGAGAGTTCAACTGCCAGGGCATTAGTCCAAGCCGGCCTCCCCTGTTGTGAGTTGGTTCATTGTTTTCCAAGAGACAGGTATCTGGATTATCTTGTAGAAACTGTAACCAATTGACCCCATTGGCATTAATACTACCCACTGTCACAAGGCTTGTGTGCCGAGCATTAAAGTCCCCAATGACCAGTGAAGGATTAGTACAAATGCAGTCAGGTAGATAGGTAGCGTCGAAGCAGTTCCTGGATACATACAAATTAACTACCATAAATTCCCCTTCCCTTAAAGATAATTTAACACAGGGACACTCTCTATACCTTGCATTTTTGACGGCGGTTCTACTAACTCTGCTGGTATGGAGTTTCTTAACCTAAATCAGACGTCCTCTGATGTTATGTGCGGGCCCGAAGAAGTGGAAAAACCCCTTTAAATTTCATTAAAATTTCAATAAGCTTCATTCCTATCCCCTGTCTCATGGAGAGCCCGACAACTTCAATATCATTCCCCTACCCCCCCCATCATGTCCAATAACCATAAATGAACATCTGTAACCCCTGTTTCTTAAACCATTAACATTCCATGTTAACATTTTCAGTCTAGTGTGATCCATTATTAAACAATACACTTTCTAAGTCATCCCCACTAAGTTCCACTAAATGGATAGCCATAGATAGCAAAGAACCCAGGACTTCAATCACAGAAATATAGACGGGAAGAACAGCTAGGGAAATGCGAACCTGACCCAGTGCCTCGAGAAAATAGGCACAGTAGCACTGGAAATATGTACAAACCGCATCCCCCTAAGGAAAAAAGAGGGAAGAGGACTGCAGATTGTGGAAACGAGAAACGTCGTTCCCTATATAGCGAAGTAGAGGAAACCGAATCGCGGTACAACTTGAGGAGTCCGCACCCTAATCTCCAGGACTACGGCCGCCGAAGAAGGTTAGGGTAGGCGAAATAGGAAAAATGATAACCTCAAGCTACAAGAATTCATACAAAACGGCAGGAGGAGAGGGTAAGAGAGCAAAAGGCCATCAGGGAAATAGAGAGAAACCCGAAATATTTTTTCTCCTATGCAAAAATCAAGATGCAAAAACCAACTCTAGTATCGGGCCCCTGCGAAAGAAAAATGGAACTTTCACCGATAACAAACAAAGAAAGGGCGAGCTACTGAGGTAGCAATACGACTCTGTCTTCGGGGAGCCATTAAACGCACTAAAGATCGATAACCCAAATGAAATTTTTATGGATATGATACCAACAACAAATTATATATCAGACGTCACACTAACCCCACTGGACTTTGAAATAGCCATAAAAACAGTTAGGCCTATGCACTCCGCCAACCAGGCCCGGATCTTGGAAACTCCATATTCACAAGAAAACTGTAAACAAAAAACCACTATCGCATGCACTTCACATTCTGTGGAAGGACCAAAGCCTAGTACTGGAGTTATTCCCTGATATAACTAAAAACAGCAGAGATAAGCACCACTTCATAAAAGGAGGAAATAAGTTGCAGAGGGCAAAAATTCGACCGCATAGCACTAAACCATCGGCAAATCATAAAAAATTTTTGAGAGGGAGTGCTAGGAAAGTAAGATCAAAAAATACATGGAATCCCAGCATCTCCATAACCCCGGGACAACATGGTTTCAGAAACAGGGCGCTCTTGCCTTTTCGCAGTTGCTGGACCACTATGATATGGGAGTAGATGCTATGGAAGACAAACAAAACGCGATGTAATTTACACAGATTCAGCAAAAGCTTTTGATAAATGGGACCTCAATGGTGTTTAACATTGCCCATAAAATGCGCTTTACAAAATAGAGAGTACCGGAAAGCACACGGGCAGATGAGAATCTACAATTTTCACACTGACCCAAGCAGAAACCCAAATGTGTAGACACATCAGTCTGTTTTAAATTAAAATCCAACCCGTCAACCCCCCCCACCGGTTAAGTGAAGGGTCATGGTCCCCCAGTGGTACGATGACCTTGGCTCCAGGGTTACCCACCCTCACTTCATACACTATGTGTGTTCATATCTGGCGGGTATCATTAGACACACACATGTGCAGTGTATAGATACCTATAGAGCACTTGCGCTATTTCATTACGCTTTATGCAGATGACACTAGGTATCTTCATGAGATGTAGTGGCAAAATAGTTATTAGAGGACCACAGACTGTCTGAACTCCAATCTGATGTAACTCAGGTCTTTCTATGGGCTACAGAAATAGATTTAATATGGTGCATTTAAAGTGGAGACAAGTTTCCGCTACATGGCGCGATGCGAAAAAGATGGAAAAAATATAAAGAACGGAAAAACACGGTATCAAGAACTAATGGCAAGAATCATAACATAGAACGGAAAAGGCAATGTAAAGGATCTGGGTTGTACTCATGTCGGAAGACACTACCTTTAAAGAACACAATAAAGTAGCCGTCCAAACTGCAAGAAAAATGACAGGTTGATAAACAAGAAACTTTTTAAAATAGAGATGCCACATACCGATGCTTGGGGCACTTTTCAAAAAAACGCTTGTGCTCTGTAGATTGGAGTACTGCTGCACAATTACATCCCCTTTCACTGCTGGAGAATTTGCTGACCTGGATAGCGTGCATAGATCCTTTACCGCTAGAATGCACTCTACAAGTCATTTTGATTATTGGGACCGATTAACGAACCTAAATTTTTTCTCTTGAGCGCAGGCGGGGAGATACGTAACAATTTCCCACGTGGAGTCAAATCATTGAGAGGGGCTCTGTGGTCACCCACAAAGACCTGCACACAGAAAATTAAAAATCCCATGTAGACCAGAAGACATTGGCAGGATGTGCAGAATAAGACGCCGGTTGAAAAGCAGAGGTTTGAAAATGGTACTCTGAGAGGTGAACTCTAGTCAACATCATGAGGCGGATGTCAACCGTTTCCACACACTAAGGGACCTAACCTGGTCCAAACCCCTCACACGTGTTCAAGAGAGAAAATGGATAGACCTCCAAAAGTGATACCTGATCAATCCAGGCTGTGATCATACGTCAGGCTGCGGAGGCAGCCGCGTCCAACAGCCGGGTTTGATCCAGTCCAGAAACCTAGGAGGCCTGGTGTCGATGACCGTGGCCGCGGGGACGATAAACTCCGGAAGCACCTTCAAAGGTATCCCTCAGGTAAGGTAAGGTACCTGTATAACATATCCCACTCCTCGCCATATGTCACAGTGTTATGGAAAGGGTCTTAATTCGTGTTATGGCGTATCACTTAAAAATAGGCATTGTTATTTTATAGTAAGAATACTTTCAAAATTACAGGGAGAACAAGGTTAACGGCCGTGAAGGTCGTTAACGGTTAGCACAGTGTGGCTCGTCCGGCGGCGGGAATTCTGTTAGCTAATCAGAATCACCGGGCAAGGTAATGAGGAATCAGGTGGTTTGTTTTTTGAGACCACCGCCGGTCGGGACGTTCCTGGAAGGGTTTTTCTCTCCGCTCCTGGCTAGTGCTTACGTTGGGGCGAATTGCTGGTTTGCCCTGTTGGTGGTGGTTTGCCACTGAAAGGGTGACGTTTGCCTTAGCCATAGGGTCGCCTCGCCCTCCAGTGCAGAGGTCATTGTCGGCTGGTCTGGCATTTTCGGTGCCAATGGACTATCCGTTGATTGGTGTCGCGCTAGTGGACGTGCTACATGTGCAGCTTGTCCGGGGGAACCTGGTGGTCATAGACAGCTGCTTCAGGTGCCCACCGTGGCTGTGGTCAAGTTCATACATCCAGGACTGCCTTTCAGGCGTTTTTCGAGCGGTGTGAGGGGCGTGTTTACATCTCCCTGATACTGCTGGTTTTGTTAAGGTGGTGAATCTTATTGTTGCCTTGACATATGTGGCGGTGCATGGTGTCCCTTTGAATTTCAGGACGAATTTTTAAACTCTTGTTTTGAACGATTTGGGACGATGTTAAGTGTTCGTTGGAACAACGTCGTTGCCGGGCACTGTGTGGGTATGCTTGACGGCGCCCGCACCATTGTACGATGTCCCCCAGCTCGCAGCCCCCCCTGCACCCCCCCGTACGTACCGTCGTCGGATGTCCGCTGTTGGGTTACACGCTTCACGTGCCAGTCACGGGTCACACCGCCGCACCTGTTATCGGTTGGCACGAGGGGTCCATCTGGCTGCAGCGGCGACGTGGGAGCAAACTGGCGTTATGTTTTTCGTGCGGAGGATTTCCGCCCCTTGGTTGACGTTCGGTGCCTGTTCTGAGGGAAATGAGTGGGTGCTTGTCGCCTGAGTCGCCTAATTGTCCTGTTCTGCTGCTCCCCCTGGTTGAGGCGGAGTTCTACGGGCGCTGTGTGGGGGGGTACCATCCGGTGACTGCTGTGGCTTCCGTGTGGGTTGTTGAGTCCTTGGTGTGTGGGTGTTGGACCGTCGCCTGAGCTGCGTGTAGTAGCGGATGTCCCGGTGGAGGTCCATTTCCCGCCCCCGCCTGTGGATGTGATTCCGGCTCCCGGGGACGCTGTTGCCTATCCATGCCTGGTGTGTTGGGCGACTGTATTTTGCTCTTTCCGCCCTTTCGAGAAGTCGTGCGCGGTCGGTGCTCTGAGGTGTTTCCAAGGGATGATGTGGAAAGGTGTGGGTGATGCGGCCTCTGTGGGCTATTCGGACGGTGGCTGGTGTAAATCCTGTGGGATGTAAAAGATGGTGGCGCGCCTCACAGTCGGGGCCATGATACTGGTTGATACCTGGGTTGACGGGGTTCTGGGGAGTTCTTCTACTCCCCAATTCCCGGCCCGAGGCCATGTTTGACTTGTGAGAGTGTTGGTCCGTTAGGCTGTTGCTTGGAACGGACCGCAGGCCCACATACCCACCACAGCCCGGCTGTCCGGAAACTCCTTGGAGGAAAAAAATCTAGTTTCCTCTTAAAGATGTCCGACCGGGTTGTTCGGCAATTTTTCTTTTGCTTGCTGGGAGGACGTTGACAAACCGCGGACCCTTGATGTGCTTTTGCAGTGTTTCTTATTGTCCCTATGGCACCCTGCTCTTCACTTGTTCTATCTTGCATTTTCTTCCATAATCGTTCACTCCAGTACGTTGTTATTTTACTGTGTAGATTTGGGACCTGGCACCTCCAGTATCTTCCCGGTTGTATATTATTGATGATCCTCTCTCGTCTTCTTTCTCTTGATGTTAATTTTGGAGACTGTTGGACGATCCGATAATTTTAGGGCTTTTATCGCGTCTATGCGTGCCGTATATGTCTCTGTATTCCCTCATTCAGCAAATCTCTCCTGCTCTTAAGGGGGAGGTGAGTACTGAAAACAGTACTCAAGTACGGGACAGCACAAGTGACTAGAAGAGAACAACCATTGTGATGGGAATCCATTGCGCCTTTGAATGTTTTCTAGTAAGTCCATCTGCTGGGAGTGGTGTGGTGTGGCGTCCTGTTTCGAAAACGTCCTCCGGCGGGCTCGGGAGTTGTTCTCCCCTTCGTGGTGTGCCTTGGGAGGAGGTGTGGGAGTACTGTGATCTTGGCGCCCCAGCTGCCGGAGGATGTGGGTGCTGTGAGGGCCTCCGACGTTGCTACCTGTGCCCCCCCCCCTCCTGCGGTCTCCTGATGTTGGATCTCCGCAGGTGGGGGGGTGTCCCTTATGATGGGAACCTCGTCGTGGATGTTTTTGCGAGGTGTTGCGGAAATCTTTAATATTGACGCTGTATACAAAACAATAGTGACACATCGGGCGGTTTCCACACATTAATTCGAATTTCCGTCAAAATCCGAGGTTTTCACCTCAAGTGGACTCTAACAAAATTACAACACGATTTTCTCGAAAAATAACTAAATTCGGCAAAAATGTAATTATCACTGTTTAATGCTTAAGAACAGGATTACGTCCCTTGCGCGCACTAGAGGGTAATACTGGCCCCAGAATATACACGAAACATGAGAATTCGAATTTTCGCCAAAATGTACGATTCTAGCCCAAGCTGGACTTAGAAAAGTTTTCCACCTGCGTTTCTACAAAAAAAATGTAAGTCTAAAAAACACAATTCACAAGTCTTCATGGTAAAAACTAGAAAAAATATTACTCGCATCGACTGGAGAATCCTAATGACGCCCAGATCATATACATGACCCACGAATACAAATTAATTACAGATAACGACTTTCCGACGTTGACTTGGCCGTAAACTTATCCAAAATACTTAGAAATATTTCCACGAGTTCTATCAAGCACTCACACGAAAATTACTATCCCTTAACAAACTCCTTGACTTAACTATCGTGACCGACCTATAGCCCTAAGTCCAGAGGATTAACTACGCTCTAGAAACAACGCCTCTGACTTAGACTAATACAACAAGGAACAGCAAAACTTAATGTACGCACTTAGCCTAATATAAAAAAAAATACTAACACCTAGGAAAATCTTTAACAGGGGATTGAATTTAGGGGAAAAAAAGTTAATCTCTAGAACAACGCAATGAAAAGTAATTACTTTACAAAAATTTAATTATACTTAATTCAAAGATACACTCGACTTAATCCTATAATTGCTCCTACCGGCCCGCTGTACCGCGCCTAGCCTAGGGGTCTCGACCGTCTAGATTCTAACAGAGCGACACGCAGCTTTCAGTAACAATTAAGACTAGAGGCGACTCAACCTCCACTAAGTGTGCGATCACTTAGTCGTTGAATCGTTGCTAGGTAGGTTACTAGTCCGTCCCTCGGAGGCTGCAACGCCCTTCACGGATTTACGTTTTTCCTAGCGTTTTGGGTCGTCTAACAACGCCCTCGGACCTATCTCCTGGCGTCCCACAGATAAATCCACCCAGACAGTCCACAAGGAACTGCTGTTGAGAGTATGGTGGCTCCCAACACCTCTGAATGGGTCGAGTATGGTACCCAGTCCAATCAACTCGGAGCGGTCTCCTTAGCCAATAAAACTGAACAGAATTACTTACTAACTAATCCTTAATCGTATCAGCTCGCATGAACCCAAGATTCGCCAATCCCCACTCAACCGCACTGTTGTGAGGCGCACGACTAATCCTGGCCCGAGGCTGTGGCTGTCTGCCCTACCATCTACGCACGTGTCCGAATGGCTAGACGTGTGAGCCTTTCAACAAATCAAACAAAATTGTTGAAACCACCGCTGTGCACCATTGTAACACGGGGGGGGGGGGGGGGTTCTGATATCTCCTTTCTTTCTTCCCTTTTCTCTCTGTACCCGTATTCTTTACTTTCGTTCTCTATACCAGGGGGTATACTACAAACTGCAGGGGGGGGGGCAAAATGTAACCCACTGCCGCTTTCAGTAATTGGCCTATTTTCGGTATAAAAAGACGGAATTTCAAACTGCGAATAGGTGCAGAGAGCCAGAATTTGGCTCCAAAATATGGCTCAGGTATCGAATTTGGGATGTTTGGGATATTTTGAAAACTGCAGAGGGGTTTGGGCAAAATGTAACCCACTGCCGCTTTCAGTAATTGGCCTATTATCGGTGTAAAAAGTCGGAATTTCAGACTGCGAATAGGTGCAGAGAGCCGTAATTTGGCTCCAAATTATGGCTCAGGTATCGAATTTGTGATGTTTGGGATATTTAGAAAACTGGTGGGGGTTTGGGCAAAATGTGACCCACTGCCGCTTTCAGCAATTGGCCTATTTTCGTTATAAAAGTCGGAATTTCAAACTGCGAATAGGTGCAGAGAGCTAGAATTTGGCTCCAAAATATGGCTGAGGTAATTTCTGGTAGGATTTGAAAGGGAATTTCTAATAGGATTTATAGGTTAATTTCTAGTAGGATTTCTTTGGGGAATTTCTAGTAGGATTTCTAGGGGAATTTTTAGTAGGATTTCTAGGGGAATTTATTGTAGGATTTGTAGATAAATTTCTAGTACGATTTATAGCGGAATTTTTAGTAGAAAATCTTCCACTGTACTTGTATGTACAATAGTTTGTATTGTACTCTGCATTGTACTTCACTTTCCTGTAATGTATTGTACTGTACTGGTCTGCACTATGCTGTACTATACTCTACTATACTTTACTGTAATGTACTGCACCTTGTACTGAAATGTACTGTATTGTATCCTGTAGTGTAGCCTGTACTGCACTGTCCTATACTGTATTGTACTATACTGTAGTGAACGGTTATCTTGAGATGATTTCGGGGCTTTAGTGTCCCCGCGGCCCGGTCCTCGACCAGGCCTAAACCCCCAGGAAGCAGCCCATGACAGCTGAGTAACACCCAGGTACCTATTTTACTGCTAGGTAACAGGCGCATAGGGTGAAAGAAACTCTGCCCATTGCTTCTCGCCGGCGCCTGGGATCGAACTGAGGACCACAGGATCACAAGTCCAGCGTGCTGTCCGCTCGGGCGACCAGCTCCCTGAGCCGGTCGTACAGTACAGTACCGACCGACGGTACTGTACTGTATTGTAGGGTAGTGTACTATAATGTTCTGTAATGCAATGTACTGTACGGTACTGTATGTAACCTTACCTAGCTTACCCTAGCGTAGTCCAGTCTAGCGTAGGTTACTTAGCTTAGCTTAACATAGCATAATATAGCGTCATTCTCTAAAAAACAACTCACAAGAGTTCAAATGATGGAAGTGTAACGCACAATATCTTTATTAATCCAAATGACTGATGACTTTGCATAAATGTGTAAAACACTATTTGATTGCATGCTAAATATTCGTTATTACTAGTGGTAGTGTGCATCTAAGGCTTAAATTACGTATATAAATATACATTGGTGTTGTTTAGAGAGGGAAATGACCGGTTGGAAAGGTAATAATCCAATAACAATGGTCATTAGTGATACTAGCGTCAGTTGTCATACATTGCCATTGGCAGCAATCTCCTCCCTCCCCATCTCACGTGAAAATTGTGCTTATTACGCCTTGTTATATTCAAGAAACAGTTATTTAAGTAGAAACAATTATAATGGTGATGACGTTGGTATATTTGAAAGGCAAGTATCGAACTGTGAGTGTACGGTACTGTACTGTTGTGTCCTATAGTGTACTGTTTATCCTCTGTAGTGCATTGTACTGTAGTGCACTGTACCGTGCTGCATTATACTGTACCATATTGTAGTGTACCATACTGTACTGTACGGTACTGTACTTTTGTGTAGTATAAAGTACTGTACTGGAGTGTCCTGTACGGTTCTGTAGTTCACTCTACGGTACTGTACTATACTATGCAATAATGTAGTGTACTGTACTATACAATACTGTGCGTCAGTGTTCAGTACAGTACTGTAGTATAGTGTACTGTACCATCTACTATACTGTACCGTGTAGTGTACTGTAGTATACGGTACTGTATTGTAATGTATATTACTGTACTGTATTGTATCGTACGGAACTGTACTCTATAGTACTGTAATGTATAGTATTGTACCGTACGGTAGTGTACTGTACGGTACTGTACTATACTATACTGTACTGTGTTGTACTGTACTTACAGCTTGAATAAGTATTCTTATTATTTAATCATTATAATAATAGTTATTTAATAATAAGTAATCCAAAGTCATCGTTTGTGAGTGTAAAGTCAAACATTGTTTTTCATACATTTGGTATATGTATGTTTCAGATACATTGGGTATACATTTGGGTGTATATATATCATTTTCAATAAATAATTGTCATGAATTACCAGAGTATCCAATTAGGTCGAGTCGACCAATGAGAGTAGAGCTTGCGAGAATGTGACGTCATATGAAAACTGGAAACGTGATTGGCTGTAGAGTCCACTTGGTGGGTGAGGATGAACGGAACGTTATTTTGACCCTAGTATTGGCATAGTTATGGTGTACAAGTTAGTGTTAGGGCGTG
The DNA here is from genome assembly GCA_020271785.1 of Procambarus virginalis. NCBI lineage: Eukaryota > Metazoa > Arthropoda > Malacostraca > Decapoda > Cambaridae > Procambarus > Procambarus virginalis. The sequence goes on from WNGS01000009.1 coordinate 1,019,319, forward strand.
TTGTTACTCTGAGCTGGTACCCCGTTACCCTTTGGGGTCGCTAGGGCTGACACACCCCCTAGCTTACACTCTTTTTGTACACCTCCAAAACTCCAATATATAGTGTCAAAAATATTTTACAGTTGCCGTATATACCCTCTTGGGGGAGGATATATATATACGCAGATATTTTAGTCCTGAGCCACAATCAGTACTAAAATATATTTTATAAATATGGTGTGAATTTTAATATATTTTTTTCAGAGCTATTTTTAGTCGATGACGTAATGTTGGGAAGATGAGGCATCGCGTGACATGAGCCGACTGATGATGTAGGAATGTGCAGGAGAGACTAACGTTGTCATGGGACCAGCGGTGGAGCGATGATTCGAGTGACAGTGCCAAGCAGAAGCTGGTGACAGATGTTCTGGTTGGGCTAGATGTGCTACTAGAGTTAGCAGATATGATGGAGCTATGAGTTTAAGGCAAGTATTTACTTAAAGTAGGTTATAAGTTATGAGGCATGGTAATATTTTATTAGGATACCGTACTAAATTCAGACTGAAGTGGTTAATAGTATTAGCTGCTGAGAGGGTGGCGAGCCACAAGTAACGGCTCGAAAACCCGTTGACTATGCAGGTGGATGTATGGCTTCAAAAAGGCACTTGAAATGAGCAGCTACATCAAAATAGTTTATTGGAACCTGTAATTACTTGCAGTAAAGGTATACTTTAATCATTTATATTGGTAGCATGAAGTAACTGTTGCTTGTTGCAGGTAATACCGGACAGATTGCCTGGACCCTGAG
>WNGS01000009.1:1021105-1031589 GCA_020271785.1 Procambarus virginalis
TCCGCCACCTCGTTGAGCACTATTCCTACATGAGATTATTATCCACATGAATTTCATACTGTGACCTTTCAGCTGTATCTCAGTTATCCTTTTCTTACAATCCTCAACTATGGACATGAGGACTGGGTTTCGACTGTTTAAGGAATCAAGTGCTCCTCGGCTATCGACAAATACAAAAACATTTTTGTTGTCATGACACACTTCCTCCAAACACGCCAGAGTGGCCTGCAGTTCAGCTTGTGTGGATGATATATAATTACTAAGTCAGAGTTCAATTATCCTGTCCATAGTCCCAAACTCGGTATATTTCCTTATTAGGACACCACACCCCGCCCTGTCATTCTCCGCCACCGACCCGTCACAATATACATGTAAACTGTTGCTCTTGGTAACCCAGATATCATGCTTCCATACAAACACCGTAATTGTCCCGGTTCATGATGAATCTTTTTCACCTTGAGGGGTACAATTTCGACGTCTATTTTCTGTACTTTCCTGGGAGCAGACCTATTACACTGGTGAGAATTGTTGTTGTTGTTATAGATTCAGCTACTCGGAACAAGTTCCAAGTAGCACGGGCTAAGGTGAGCCCGTAACTTACCTGGCACAGGAGCAGGGCAAGTAGCACGGGCTATGGTGAGCCCGTAGTGGACTTACCTGGCACAGGAGCGGGGCAGTAACTTGCTGGTGAGAGTTGTTGTTGTTATAGATTCAGCTACTCGGAACAAGTTCCAAGTAGCACGGGCTATGGTGAGCCCGTAACTTACCTGGCACAGGAGCTGGGCAAGAAGCACGGGCTATGGTGAGCCCGTAACTTACCTGGCACAGGAGCGGGGCAAGTAGCACGGGCTATGGTGAGCCCGTAACTTACCTGGCACAGGGGCGGGGCAAGTAGCACGGGCTATGGTGAGCCCGTAACTTACCTGGCACAGGAGCGGGGCAAGTAGCACGGGCTATGGTGAGCCCGTAACTTACCTGGCACAGGGGCGGGGCAAGTAGCACGGGCTATGGTGAGCCCGTAACTTACCTGGCACAGGGGCGGGGCAAGTAGCACGGGCTATGGTGAGCCCGTAACTTACCTGGCACAGGAGCTGGGCAAGAAGCACGGGCTATGGTGAGCCCGTAACTTACCTGGCACAGGAGCTGGGCAAGAAGCACGGGCTATGGTGAGCCCGTAACTTACCTGGCACAGGGGCGGGGCAAGTAGCACGGGCTATGGTGAGCCCGTAACTTACCTGGCACAGGAGCTGGGCAAGAAGCACGGGCTATGGTTAGCCTCGTGGACAGGAGATGCCTCCCGTGCTGGTGAGAGGGTTTGCAACAGTTAAGTACATCGTATTCCCTGAGGTCAGGAGCTAATCTCCTCGTGTAGCATGTCTCTCTCAGATTCCTGGAAGTGTGTACGTCACTCAAGCATGTCTGAACGCTCTGAAACAGCTTATCCCCTCTTTTTTTCCGCATGAAACGAATAGATACTCTAGTGTTAATGTCACGGACTCTATCATACATACTGTAACTTTAATTCCATTCTCATTATTTCAATCATTGCATTTCTTTGACATCCAAGAATAATCCTCATAGCCTCTTTCTGTATCAACTCTATTTTTTTTAAGTCTGCCTTGGCCTGTGTAAGACAAAACGGGTGCTGCGTAGTCTATCAGGGACCGAACAGTGCTTATGTATAACATCCGCAAGATAGGTACCCCAACACCTTTACCAGAAAAAGCCAGTGCTTTTAGAGGATGCAGCCGGGCTTTACATAAGGTGCTGATATGATTTATTTCAGCATTTTTACTCTCACATGTGTATCCAACATACATGCCCAGATACTTGTACTTCTGAACACGGCTCAGTTCCACACCATTTAGAGTAAGTGTTATATTTCCTCGTTTCCTATACTCATATTTGGTTTTGTCTCCATTTATAACTAAGCCTAACTTGTGACAGGTTGTACCAAGTATGTTAAGAGCAGTTTGAATTTTGTTCCCAGAAGTGCCTTGTATAAGAAGGTCATCAGCATATATGATCGTCGTGACCCCTGGAGGATACATCTCTGATGCTAATCTGTTCATTAATATATTGAATAAGGTGGGACTTAAACTCCCCCTTGGGGGGTACCTAACTGAAACATCCGTTCCTCAGACATGTATCCCTGGTAATACACCTGACCTTTTCTCCCTTGTAGATAAGCCCTTATCCAATGTAGCAATCTCCCTGTTATTCCCAGATTGGCTAATTCGTATAAGATTACTTCCCCATTGGCTTTATCAAATGCTCCTTGTAGATCAACAAAAACTCTACAATTGTCATCCACATTAGACAAACATTTTAAGAGACAGTCCGCAGTACTTTTGCCTTTGATAAAACCAATGAGGTTATTGGACATGTTATCACCTACAAGGTAGAATACCCTATTTAACAAAATCCTTTCCATCATTTTACAAAAGCAGGATATTAAGGAGACAGGCCTGTAGCCTCCGTTTGACTTAGGTATAGGAATGATGACAGCCTCCTTCCATTTTCTTGGTAACTTTCCCTCTCTATAACTCATGTTAAACAAATCAAGTAAGGGACTAGGTTTCATACCGCTAAATAATTAAATGTCATACGTTACTCCATCTTTCCCCGGAGCAGTAGAGTTGCCACTTTTTATAGCATCAAGTAGCTCATCGTGAGTTATCTCAGTGCATGTTACTGATCCTGTATTTAAAGCATATAAAGTTACTCCATTTCTAATATTTTCCCATGACTCAATGGTGACTCTCGTGTCTGCAGGTAAGGACTCCATACCAGCAGCATTAGCCCATTTATCTACTAACTCATTAGCAACCTTCCCTGGATCTGAGTGGGCAATGAATTTGGTCTTACAACCCATGACTTTCTTTACTGCTCTCCATATATCTTTAAGGTTCTTAGTATTACCAATGGACTGAGCAAAGTCTTGCCAGTATCTGTCCCGCGCCTCCTTCCTCACCTGACTGCATTCCCTAGCCACTTCCAACATTGTACTTTTCTCTTCATCCCTCATTCCATTTTTAACCATTCTTTATGTGCACTCCGTAGTATTCTCTCCCACCCCTTAACTTGCTGATCATTGGAATATTTAAATTTCTTAGGTCCATGCGTCTTGCTTCCCCTGCCTCCGTTATTTTCCCTCTGTACTAATTTCTCTATGTTCTCGACCATGTCCTCGTAAAAGCTATCAACGCAGAGCGGCGTGTATTGTTGATACCAATCTCATATATTTTGAATAAAATAATTTTTCATATCTTTATTAATATTTAATTTTATCCTTTGAAAGTGGACTTGTTTTTTTCCCCAGTGGTAATTCAAGGCAAAGTGGTCACTAAGTAGTTCCCGAACAACCCGAGCCTCCCCCATAATCCCCTGAGAGTTTAAAATGCAGGCATAGTGAAGCCGTCCTCCCCTGATGTGAGTTGGTTCATTGTTTCCCAAGAGACAGGTATCTGGATGATCTTGTAGAAACTGTAACCACTTGACCCCATTAGCATTAATACTACCCACTGTCCCAAGGCTTGTGTGCCGAGCATTAAGGTCCCCAATGACCAGTGAAGGATTAGTATAAATGCAGTCAGGTAGATAGTTAGCGTCGAAGCAGTTCCTGGATACATACAAATTAACTACAATAAATTCCCCTTCCCTTAATGATAATTTAACATAGACACTCTCTATACCTTGCGTTTTTGACGGCGGTTCTACTAACTCTGCTGGTATGGAGTTCTTAACATAAATCGACGTCCCTCTGATGTTATGTGCGGCGAAGAGTGAAACCCTTTAAATTTCATTAAATTTCAATAAGCCTTCATTCCTATCCCCTGTCTCCTGGAGAGCTACAACTTCAATATCATTTCCCATCACATAACAATGAACATCTGTAACCCTGTTTCTTAAACCATTAACATTCCATGTCAACATTTTCAGTCTAGTGTGATCCATTATTAAACAATTCACTTTCTAGGTCATCCCCAATAAGTTCACTAAATGATAGCCATACCTTGTATAACATATCCCACCTCCTCCCAATTTCACCAGTGTTATGGAAAGTCTTATCGTGTTATTGCATCACATAAAAATAGCATTGTTATTTTATAGTAATACTTTCAATATTACAAGGAGAACAAGGTTAACGACCGTGAAGGTCGTTAACGGTGAGCACAGTGTGGCTCGTCCGGCGGCGGGAATTCTGTTAGCTAATCAGAATCACCGGGCAAGGTAATGAGGAATCAGGTGGTGACCACCGGCCAGGTCGGACGTTCCTGAGGTCTCTCCGCTCCTGGCTCGTGATTACGTTGGGCGATTGCTGGTTTGCCCTGTTGGTGGTGGTTTGCCACTGACAGGGTGACGTTTGCTTTAGCCATGGGGACGTCTCGCCCTCCTGTGAAGAGGACATTGTCGGCTGGTCTGGCATTTACGGTGTCGGTGGACCATTCGTTGGTTGGTGTCGCCCTGGTGGACGTGCTGCATGTGCAGCTGTCGGACCTGGTGGGCATCCAGCTGCTTCAGGGCCACCGTGCTGTGGTCAAGTTCCACCTCCAGGCTGCCTTTCAGGCGTTTCTCGAGCGGTGTGAGGGGCGTGTTTACCCTCTCCCTGATACTGCGGGTTCTGTTAAGGTAGTGACTCTTAGTGTCACCTTGACGTCTGTGGTGGTGCATGGTGCCCCCTTCGAATTTCAGGACGACTTCTTGACCTCCTGTTTTGAACGATTTGGGACGATGTTAAGTGTTCGTTGGAACAAGGTCGTTGCCGGGCACTGTGTTGGTATGCTTGACGGCTCCCGCACCCTGACGATGTCGCTGAAGTGTAGTGTACCGTCGTCGATGTCCGTGTTGGGTTACACGCTCCACTGCCAGTATCGGGGTCAACCGCGCACCTGTTATCGGTGTGGTCACGAGGGTCATCTGGCTGCAGCGTGCGACGTGGGAGCAACTGGTCGGGTTTATGTTTTTCGTGCGGAGGATTTTCCGCCCCTGTTGCGTTCGGACGGTTCTGAGGAAGGAGTGGGTGCTGTGCCTGAGGCGCCTAATTGCCTGTCTGCTGCTCCCCCTGTTGAGGCGAGTTCTACGGCCTGTGGGACACGTCAGGTGACTGCTGTGGCCCCTGGGGTTGTTGAGCCGGTGTGTGTGGGTGTTGGACCGTCGCCTGAGCTGCGTGTCGTGCAGGATGTCCTGGTGGAGGTTCATGTCCCGCCCCCGCCTGTGGATGTGATACCGGCTCCTGGGGACGCCTACCATGCCTGTGTGTGTTGGCGACTGTAGTTCTGCTCTTTCCGTCCCTTTGCAGAAGCGTGCGCGTCGGTGCTCTGAGGCTGTTTCCCAGGATGATGTGGACAGTGTGGGTGATGCGGCCTCTGTGGACTCTTCGGACGGTGCTGGTGTAACCTGTGTGGATGTAAAGATGGTGGCTGTGCCTGCAGTGGGGCCTGCTGGGAGTGGTGTGGTGCGGCCTGTCTCGAAACGTTCTCGGCGGGCTCGGAGTGTGTCTCCCCTTCGTGGTGTGCCTTGGGAGGAGGTGGGGGAGTATGGTGATCTGGCGCCCCCCGCCGAGGATGGTGGTGCTGTGAGGGGCTCCGAAGTTGCTACCTGTGCCCCCCCCCCTCCTGCGTCTCCTGCTGTTGGATCTCCGCAGTGGGGGGTTGTCCCTGATGATCGGGACCTCGTCGTGGTGTTGCGGAAATCTTTAATATTGACGCTGTATACAAAACAATAGTGACACATCGGGCGGTTTCCACACATTAATTCGAATTTCCGTCAAAATCCGAGGTTTTCACCTCAAGTGGACTCTAACAAAATTACAACACGATTTTCTCGAAAAATAACTAAATTCGGCAAAAATGTAATTATCACTGTTTAATGCTTAAGAACAGGATTACGTCCCTTGCGCGCACTAGAGGGTAATACTGGCCCCAGAATATACACGAAACATGAGAATTCGAATTTTCGCCAAAATGTACGATTCTAGCCCAAGCTGGACTTAGAAAAGTTTTCCACCTGCGTTTCTACAAAAAAAAATGTAAGTCCAAAAAACACAATTCACAAGTCTTCATGGTAAAAACTAGAAAAATATTACTCGCATCGACTGGAGAATCCTAATGACGCCCAGATCATATACATGACCCACGAATACCAATTAATTACAGATAACGACTTTCCGACGTTGACTTGGCCGTAAACTTATCCCAAAATACTTAGAAATATTTCCACGAGTTCTATCAAGCACTCACACGAAAATTACTATCCCTTAACAAACTCCTTGACTTAACTATCGTGACCAACCTATAGCCCTAAGTCCAGAGGATTAACTACGCTCTAGAAACAACGCCTCTGACTTAGACTAATACAACAGGAACAGCAAAACTTAATGTACGCACTTAGCCTAATATAAAAAAAATACTAACACCTAGGAAAATCTTTAACAGGGGATTGAATTTAGGGGAAAAAAAGTTAATCTCTAGAACAACGCAATGAAAAGGAATTACTTTACAAAAATTTAATTATACTTAATTCAAAGATACACTCGACTTAATCCTATAATTGCTCCTACCGGCCCGCTGTACCTCGCCTAGCCTAGGGGTCTCGACCGTCTAGATTCTAACAGAGCGACACGCAGCTTTCAGTAACAATTAAGACTAGAGGCGACTCAACCTCCACTAAGTGTGCGATCACTTAGTCGTTGAATCGTTGCTAGGTAGGTTACTAGTCCGTCCCTCGGAGGCTGCAACGCCCTTCACGGATTTACGTTTTTCCTAGCGTTTTGGGTCGTCTAACAACGCCCTCGGACCTATCTCCTGGCGTCCCACAGATAAATCCACCCAGACAGTCCACAAGGAACTGCTGTTGAGAGTATGGTGGCTCCCAACACCTCTGAATGGGTCGAGTATGGTACCCAGTCCAATCAACTCGGAGCGGTCTCCTTAGCCAATAAAACTGAAGAGAATTACTTACTAACTAATCCTTAATCGTATCAGCTCGCATGAACCCAAGATTCGCCAATCCCCACTCAACCGCACTGTTGTGAGGCGCACGACTAATCCTGGCCCGAGGCTGTGGCTGTCTGCCCTACCATCTACGCACGTGTCCGAATGGCTAGACGTGTGAGCCTTTCAACAAATCAAACAAAATTGTTGAAACCACCGCTGTGCACCATTGTAACACGGGGGGGGGGGGTTCTGATATCTCCTTTCTTTCTTCCCTTTTCTCTCTGTACCCGTATTCTTTACTTTCGTTCTCTATACCAGGGGTATACTACAAACTGCAGGGGGGTTGGGCAAAATGTAACCCACTGCTGCTTTCAGTAATTGGCCTATTTTCGGTATAAAAAGACGGAATTTCAAACTGCGAATAGGTGCAGAGAGCCAGAATTTGGCTCCAAAATATGGCTCAGGTATCGAATTGGGGATGTTTGGGATATTTTGAAAACTGCAGAGGGGTTTGAGCAAAATGTAACCCACTGCCGCTTTCAGTAATTGGCCTATTATCGGTGTAAAAAGTCGGAATTTCAGACTGCGAATAGGTGCAGAGAGCCATAATTTGGCTCCAAATTATGGCTCAGGTATCGAATTTGTGATGTTTGGGATATTTAGAAAACTGGTGGGGGGTTTGGGCAAAATGTGACCCACTGCCGCTTTCAGCAATTGGCCTATTTTCGTTATAAAAGTCGGAATTTCAAACTGCGAATAGGTGCAGAGAGCTAGAATTTGGCTCCAAAATATGGCTGAGGTAATTTCTGGTAGGATTTGAAAGGGAATTTCTAATAGGATTTATAGGTTAATTTCTAGTAGGATTTCTTTGGGGAATTTCTAGTAGGATTTCTAGGGGAATTTTTAGTAGGATTTCTAGGGGAATTTATTGTAGGATTTGTAGATAAATTTCTAGTACGATTTATAGCGGAATTTTTAGTAGAAATCTTCCACTGTACTTGTATGTACAATAGTTTGTATTGTACTCTGCATTGTACTTCACTTTCCTGTAATGTATTGTACTGTACTGGTCTGCACTATGCTGTACTATACTATACTTTACTGTAATGTACTGCACCTTGTACTGAAATGTACTGTATTGTATCCTGTAGTGTAGCCTGTACTGCACTGTCCTATACTGTATTGTACTATACTGTAGTGAACGGTTATCTTGAGGTTATCTTGAGATGATTTCGGGGCTTTAGTGTCCCCGCGGCCCGGTCCTCGACCAGGCCTAAACCCCCAGGAAGCAGCCCATGACAGCTGAGTAACACCCAGGTACCTATTTTACTGCTAGGTAACAGGCGCATAGGGTGAAAGAAACTCTGCCCATTGTTTCTCGCCGGCGCCTGGGATCGAACTGAGGACCACAGGATCACAAGTCCAGCGTGCTGTCCGCTCGGGCGACCAGCTCCCTGAGCCGGTCGTACAGTACAGTACCGACCGACGGTACTGTACTGTATTGTAGGGTAGTGTACTATAATGTTCTGTAATGCAATGTACTGTACGGTACTGTATGTAACCTTACCTAGCTTACCCTAGCGTAGTCCAGTCTAGCGTAGGTTACTTAGCTTAGCTTAACATAGCATAATATAGCGTCATTCTCTAAAAAACAACTCACAAGAGTTCAAATGATGGAAGTGTAACGCACAATATCTTTATTAATCCAAATGACTGATGACTTTGCATAAATGTGTAAAACACTATTTGATTGCATGCTAAATATTCGTTATTACTAGTGGTAGTGTGCATCTAAGGCTTAAATTACGTATATAAATATACATTGTGTTGTTTAGAGAGGGAAATGACCGGTTGGAAAGGTAATAATCCAATAACAATGGTCATTAGTGATACTAGCGTCAGTTGTCATACATTGCCATTGGCAGCAATCTCCTCCCTCCCCATCTCACGTGAAATTGTGCTTATTACGCCTTGTTATATTCAAGAAACAGTTATTTAAGTAGAAACAATTATAATGGTGATGCCGTTGGTATATTTGAAAGGCAAGTATCGAACTGTGAGTGTACGGTACTGTACTGTTGTGTCCTATAGTGTACTGTTTATCCTCTGTAGTGCATTGTACTGTAGTGCACTGTACCGTGCTGCATTATACTGTACCATATTGTAGTGTACCATACTGTACTGTACGGTACTGTACTTTTGTGTAGTATAAAGTACTGTACTGGAGTGTCCTGTACGGTTCTGTAGTTCACTCTACGGTACTGTACTATACTATGCAATAATGTAGTGTACTGTACTATACAATACTGTGCGTCAGTGTTCAGTACAGTACTGTAGTATAGTGTACTGTACCATCTACTATACTGTACCGTGTAGTGTACTGTAGTATACGGTACTGTATTGTAATGTATATTACTGTACTGTATTGTATCGTACGGAACTGTACTCTATAGTACTGTAATGTATAGTATTGTACCGTACGGTAGTGTACTGTACGGTACTGTACTATACTATACTGTACTGTGTTGTACTGTACTTACAGCTTGAATAAGTATTCTTATTATTTAATCATTATAATATAGTTATTTATAATAAGTAATCCAAAGTCATCGTTTGTGAGTGTAAAGTCAAACATTGTTTTTCATACATTTGGTATATGTATGTTTCAGATACATTGGGTATACATTTGGGTGTATATATTTCATTTTCAATAAATAATTGTCATGAATTACCAGAGTATCCAATTAGGTCGAGTCGACCAATGAGAGTAGAGCTTGCGAGAATGTGACGTCATATGAAAACTGGAAACGTGATTGGCTGTAGAGTCCACTTGGTGGGTGAGGATGAACGGAACGTTATTTTGACCCTAGTATTGGCATAGTTGTGGTGTACAAGTTAGTGTTAGGGCGTGTTGTTACTCTGAGCTGGTACCCCCCGTTACCCTTTGGGGTCGCTAGGGCTGACAGACCCCCTAGCTTACACTCTTTGTACACCTCCAAAACTCCAATATATAGGGTCAAAAATATTTTACAGTTGCCGTATATACCTCTTGGGGGAGGATATATATATATACGCAGATATTTAGTCCTGAGCCACAATCAGTACTAAATATATTTTATAAATATGGTGTGAAATTTAATATATATTTTTTTTCAGAGCTATTTTTAGTCGATGACGTAATGTTGGGAAGATGAGGCATCGCGTGACATGGAGCCGACTGGTGATGTAGGAATGTGGCAGGAGAGACTAACGTTGTCATGGAGCCAGCGGTGGAGCGATGATTCGAGTGACAGTGCCAAGCAGAAGCTGGTGACAGATGTTCTGGTTGGGCTAGATTTGCTACTAGAGTTACAGATATGATGGAGCTATGAGTTTAAAGGCACAGTATTTACTTAAAGTAGGTTATAAGTTAGGAGGCATGGTAATATTTTATTAGGATACCGTACTAATTCAGACTGAAGTGGTTAATAGTATTAGCTGCTGAGAGGGTGTGCGAGCCACAAGTAACGGCTCGAAAACCCGTTGACTATGCAGGTGGGGTAGCAT
>WNGS01000009.1:1032562-1043662 GCA_020271785.1 Procambarus virginalis
ATTTCCCCATCCTTATTTCTTTTTTTTTCTTTTTCACCCCGCCTCCCCTCTCCTTCTCTAGGTGGCAGTTTGCCAAAGCTGACTGGGACCTATTCACCCTCCGTGCTACTCTCATTGTCCTTTCCTCTCTGCCTCTTGCTTGTGCCCTCCTCTTTTTTCATGACACCATCTTTGATGCTGCCCTATTCCTCACTCTACCTCCCGGGGCACGTGGAAGTGCGTTCCCTGATGGAATGCGGACTGTGCTCGGGCTGTCCGCTGTAAGCGTGCACCCTGGAAGAAACACCGACGCCGACAGACGGCTGATTCTTATATTTTGTTTTGGAAAGCAAGTGCGGTGGCCCGTAGGACCATCTGTACAGCTAAGCGTGAGAGTTGGAAATCTTACGTTTCCACAATTACGTCGATACTCCTCTACCGCAGATCTGGAAGAAGATCCACAAGATTGTGGGTAAGTTCGTTCTAGATGTCTTGCCGGTTCATCACCTCCGTGGTACTCTTGTGGCGGACCCAGTGCAGGTCGTGACCGAACTGGGTTCCCACTTTTCTTCTGTTAGCTCTGGTTCTCATCTTCCTCAATCCTTCTTACTTCGTAAACCCGCTCTTGAATCTCATCCCTTAGATTTCCACACTCATCTCCACCTTCCCTATAACAATTCCCTCTCTCTCTCTCTCTCTCTCTCTCTCTCTCTCTCTCTCTCTCGAACTTCAGTCTGCGGTTCTACGGCAGTGGGCTCGGATGACATTCATTACGAGATGCTTCGCCATCTCCCTCCTTGCACGTTTCGGTATTTACTGAGTCTGTATAACTAGATCTGGGCGTCGTCGTCCGTCCCTGAGGACTAGCTCGATACCGTTGTACTTCCTATTTGGAAACCGGGTCTCTCGGGACATCCCCTAAGGACTTCTTCCCTATTGCCCTCACGAGTTGTGTCTGCAAACTCTTTGAGCGTATGGTAAATGTTCGTCTGATGTGGTTCTTGAAACACCATCACCACCTCTCCTTCTCAATTTGGTTTTCGCAAGTGCCGCAGCACAACTGATGTCTCGGTGAACTAGGAAGTCTATATTCGTACTGTTTTTGTTGCGAAGACCTCCGTTGTTGCTGTCTTTTTTGACCTGGAAAAGGCTTATGACACAACCTGGAGATAAGATATTCTGTCCCAACTTGTGTGTGCCCCAAGGTAGTGTTATGAGCACTACTATTTTTCTGGTTGCCCTCAATGGTCTTTTTCCTCCCTTCCTTCTGGCATCTTCTCCGCTCTTTATGTCGACGATCTTACTCTTTGCTGTCGAGGTGATGATTCGCTTCTCCTTCAACTTGTGATAGATGCTGTGTCGTCTTGGGCCACCGATCATGGCTTCAAGTTCTTTGCAACTAAGACTTATGCTATGACTTACTCGAAAGCATGTCGTCCTACGTCCTTCTTTGTCAATTTATAATCATCCCATTGTGTACAAAGATTCCCCGAAGCTTTTGTGGTTAATCTTTGACACTCGTTTGTCTTGGTCAGCCCATATCTCTTACCTCCGAGTTGAATGCTCTAAGTCCCTTAACCTACTTAAGGTTTTGTCCCACACTTCTTGGGGAGAGGATAGGCGCACGCTCCTCTATTTGCATTCCTCTCTCGTCCTGTCTAAACTCGATTGTGTTTGCCCTGAATTCTCTTCTGCTTCTCCTTCTTCTCTTCGCCGTCTTGATCCCTTGCATCATACTGGGTTGCGCCTCAGCTCTCGTGCCTTTCGTTCAACTCCAACCCTCAGCTTGTACGCTGACACAGGCTTCCTATCTCTCCAGGACCGCCGAGATCGCTACTGTCTTCGCTATCTTGTGCGGTCCTTTCAGCATCCTCACTCTCACCTCTGTCGTGCTTTGACTTTTACCCCTCCTGTAGTTCCTGTTCCTCTTCACCTCCTTCCTCTTTCTGTCCGTTTGTCTCGCTTACAAGATTCTCTGTCGGTTCGTATTACCAATGTTTCTCCTCATATTGTTCCGTCCTATCCCCCGTGGAGGGTCCCCCTTCCCAAATTTTGTACTTCTCTGACCCGCATCACTAAAGCTTTAACCCCTCCTACAGTTCTGAAACGTCTTTTCCTTGAGCATTTTTCTTCACACTCCCACTCCGTTTCCATCTTCACCGATGGGTCTAAGTCTGCGGACGGTGTAGGCTACTCTGTTGTTTTTCCTGACCACACCTATATGTGTCGTCTGCCTTCGGACACTAGCATCTTCACGACAGAACTTTATGCTATTCTCTATGCTCTTCGTCTCCTGCTTTCTCGCTGTCAATCCTCCTTTGTGGTTGTAGTTGACTCTGGTAGTGCCCTCATGGCTCTGTAGTTCTTTAATCCTGTCCACCCAGTGGTCGTCGAGATTCAACATTGGCTGTTTCTTATCTCCAGCACATTTATGACAGTTGAGTTTTGCTGGGTTTCCAGCCATGTTGGTGTCTTTAAATGAGCATGCAGACGCTGCCGCTAAGGACGCTATCCGCACTTGTCCCGTCTCCCGTAAAGGTATTCCTTATTACGACTTATACCCAGTTATTCATTCCTCCATCCTTGCCCATTGGCAAGGATGGGGGAGTGAATTTCCTCCTTTACACAAGTAGTATGGTATCAGACGTACACACAAATACTCTTATGACTTAGTTATACTGTATAGACAATTTGCAAGAGACGTGCAGATAATTCAACAAAAGATTACAGTCTTGGTGCAAAATTCTTGTATCTCTCTAGAATATCATCAACCTTTCCGTTGTGAAACATCCAGGCTATTTGTTCAGGAACAGTCCTTATCCCAGTGTTTCTATATACATTAATCAACGGACAATCAAGAACATAATGGGCAAGGGTGTGAGACCTTAACATACCACATAGTTTACACTTCGTGTCATTATCATGAACACCTATCCCATATTCCCAGTAATATTTGTACCCAAGCCTGAGCCGCATGTACACAGAGTCACTCCAAGCATTTCTCCTTTTACCATAAGTGTAAAGGGTGTTTTCACTCACACACACACACACGTAATGTTGCATGGTTTGACTTCCCTCATACATTATACCTCTCCTCTCCTCCCCACGTCTGCCTATGCCTGAATATTTCTGATTTTGCTTCTTATTTGTCTCATTGTGAATTCACATTCAATGTCAACTTGTGGTGTTGATGTGACACATTTGGCCAAGTCATCCGCCACCTCGTTGAGCACTATTCCTACATGAGATTATTATCCACATGAATTTCATACTGTGACCTTTCAGCTGTATCTCAGTTATCCTTTTCTTACAATCCTCAACTATGGACATGAGGACTGGGTTTCGACTGTTTAAGGAATCAAGTGCTCCTCGGCTATCGACAAATACAAAAACATCTTTGTCGTCATGACGCAGTTCCTCCAAACACGCCAGAATGGGCTGCAGTTTAGCTTGTGTGGATGATANTATATAAGTAGCTACATTTGTGTTCACCATCGAACCGCTAAGCTGGTATGGTGAGTGCAGTCAATAAAAGGTGGCCACACACAGTCAGATAACAACGCCACCACCCTCCCTCCCACAGCATTACTCCTCCCTCCTGGAGCACAGCGCTAAATATCATCACAATCCTCTTATTATCAGACCCATGGTCAGTTTTATCACAGTCAGGGGTCTTCTGTAATAATATTATCGCTACATAATAGCATGAACAAGTATATTATGGCATTTTTAGGCGATGCTGTGGTCACAAGCTGAACAGCAGTGCTGTGAGCTCATGCTGCGTGCGTCAGGCTTGGTAGCTTACTCGATACTGAGCCCCTAACACCCGGGAGTTTGGCCCACGATTTTTTTTTAAAATGGCATCTGTTTACAAGAGCCCTGATGAAGGTGTGGTGAACCCCGTGTATCCGCGGGCCGTTTAAATCTTGCGTAGTACTCCAACGCATCATATGATGCGACGCGCAATTTCTGCAAGTCGGTCAACGCATCATATGATGCGATGCGCAATTGAAGGGTTAATGTACTGTACAGTAATTTTAATAATTTTTCTATAAAATAACTTGTGGTTTTAGTAGAACATTTGTAGCCCGGGAAGCATTTTCAGTGACAACTTGTCTTCTAAGAGCTAAAATAATCAATAAATTATTTTTGTGACTTAAAATTTATTCCACTGCATTAATAATTTAATAGATGCCTTTAACAGAAAATAATAATCTCTTGTTTAGTGTACTAAGTGCTGGTTTACCCCATACCAAATGGAGAAACACCAGGCCTGGAAGCCCACCCTTACCTTCCAGAAGTCATGACAAAAATCTAGCTTGCTCTAGGAAATGGAGGAGTCTTGGGATCACGGATAAACCCAAAACTGGGGGAACCCACCAGAAACCTAAGCACAACAAAATAAGCAAACAAATAAAAGAAATTAGGTAGCCAAGGGTAATGAAGCCAAGAGTCATTGCTACAATGTAAACACCAGCTATGTTGTGCCTGCCCACCATCAGGTGGCAACCAAGGTCACTAAGGGTTTCAGCCAGCCCACACACTGTAAACATCAGCTGTTGTGCCTGCCCACCATCAGGTGGCGACCAAGGTCACTAAGGGTTTCAGCCAGCCCACACACTGTAAACATCAGCTGTTGTGCCTGCCCACCATCAGGTGGCGACCAGGTCACTAAGGGTTTCAGCCAGCCCACACACTGTAAACATCAGCTGTTGTGCCTGCCCACCATCAGGTGGCGACCAAGGTCACTAAGGGTTTCAGCCAGCCCACACACTGTAAACATCAGCTGTGTTGTGCCTGCCCACCATCAGGTGGCGACCAAGGTCACTAAGGTTTCAACCAGCCCACACACTTGCTTGTCTGATCTAGTCTAAAGGCATGTCTCCTTTGATATATTCTGCCTGCCTTCACATCTTCACATTTCAGCTAATCAGTGTTGGCTTTTCCTGGAACTTGGCTCTTCTGGGGATTATTGTTTTGTTGCTACTATTCAGTAATTGTGTGTGTTTTTGTCACCCAATTTGCATGTGGACTTGCTTAATATGTCACCGACTTTGGTGATATGCATGCATGTTCCTACCCAACAAGAGTTACATACTCTGAAGGGTTGAGGTTCCTCTTTTATGAGCTGACTCCCCTTGAATTACCTTGTTTTGGGGTGGTGTAATTACCTAAGTGTAGTTACAGGATGAGAGCTACGCTCGTGGTGTCCCGTCTTCCCAGCACTCTTTGTCATATAAGGCTTTAAAATTACTGATAGTTTTGGCCTCCACCACCACCTCACTTAACTTGTTCCAACCATCTACCACTCTGTTTACAAAAGTGAATTTTCTTATATTTCTCCGGCAGCTTTGTTTCATTAGTTTAAATCTCTGACCTTTTGTTCTTGAAGTTCCGGGTCTCAGGAATTCTTCCCTATCGATTTTATCGATTCCTGTTACTATTTTGAACGTAGTGATCATATCACCTCTTTTTCTTCTATCTTCTAGTTTTTGCATATTTAATGCCTCTAACCTCTCCTCATAGCTCTTGTCCTTCAGTTCTGGGAGCCACTTAGTGGCATGTCGTTGCACCTTTTCCAGTTTATTGATGTGCTTCTTAAGATATGGGCACCATACAACCGCTGCATATTCCAGCTTTGGTCTAATAAAAGTCGTGAACAATTTCTTTAGTATTTCTCCATCCATGTAATTAAAAGCAATTCTCAGGTTAGAAAGTGTAGCATAGGCTCCTCGCACAATGTTCTTAATGTGGTCCTCAGGTGACAGTTTTCTATCTAGAACCACCCCTAGATCCCTTTCTTTGTCAGAATTCTTTAAAGATTTCTCACATAATTTATAGGTTGTGTGGGGTCTATGTTCTCCAATTCCATATTCCATAACATGGCATTTATTCACATTAAATTCCATTTGCCAAGTATTGCTCCATATACTTATTTTGTCCAGGTCTTCTTGAAGGGCATGACAATCATCTAGGTTTCTTATCTTCCCTATTATCTTAGCATCATCAGCAAACATGTTCACGTAATTCTGAATTCCCACTGGTAGATCGTTTATGTAGACAATGAACATAACCGGTGCAAGAACTGAACCCTGTGGTACTCCACTCGTAACATTCCTCCAATCCGATACCTTGCCTCTGATTACGGCCCTCATTTTTCTGTCAGTTAGGAAATTTTTCATCCATGTTAGTAGCTTACCTGTCACCCCTCCAATATGTTCCAGTTTCCAGAACAACCTCTTATGGGGAACTCTGTCGAAAGCCTTTTTTAGGTCCAGATAAATGCAGTCAACCCAACCATCTCTTTCCTGTAAAATCTCTGTGGCTCGATCATAAAAACTGAGTAAGTTCATTACACAGGATCTTCCAGATCGAAAACCATACTGTCTGTCTGATATTATATCGTTTTCCTCCAGGTGTTCTAACCATTTAGTTTTAATTATTTTTTCCAATATTTTACTATTACACTTGTCAATGATACAGGTCTATAATTAAGGGGGTCTTCCCTGCTTCCACTTTTGTAGATTGGAACTATGTTAGCCTTTTTCCACACATCAGCTGCAACTCCTGTACACAGGGATGCCTGAAAAATCAGTTGAAGTGGAATGCTGAGCTCAGGTGCACATTCTCTCAGAACCCATGGTGAAACTCCATCTGGACCAACTGCTTTGTTCTTACTTAGCTCCTTAAGCATTTTTTCCACTTCGTCTCTAGACACCTATATGTGCTCTGTTGTTTTCTGGAATTCTTATTGTGTCTGGTTCCCTAAAGATTTCATTGTGTACAAACACACTTTGGAACTTTTTGTTTAGTGTTTCACACATTTCCTTTTCATTTCTGTGAATCTATTTCCCATTTTCAACCTCTGAATATTATCCTTTACCTGCAATTTGTTTTTATGAATTTATAGAATAGACCTGGTTCTGTTTTACATTTGTCTGCAATCCCTTTTTCAAAATTTCTTTCTGCCTCTCTCCTCACTGCCGTGTAGTTGTTTCTTGCATCTTTGTATCACTGGTATGTTTGGGGGTTTGGCCTCTTCCTGTATTGATTCCATTTTTTTGTCTTTTGGTCTCTGGCCCTCTCGCAATTTTTATTGAACCAATCCTGTTTCCTAGTTTTGCATCTCTGTTTTGGTATAAATTTTCTTGTACCTTTATCATATATTTCACAAAACTTGACATACATCTCATTCACTTCCTTGCCTAGCAACAAGTCTGTCCAATTATACTCACTAAAAAAATTTCAAAGGTTGCCATAATGTCCTCTCCTGAAGTCAGGTTTTCAACTGCTTCGACCTCCTTATTTTCTTCCAGATTATAACGCATTGCATACTTTATTCCCAAAAAGACATGGTCACTTTTACCCAAGGGAGGAAGGTACTGAATGTCAAATATTTCTTCCTCCTTCCTGGTAAATATCAAATCTAGCATGTAGGGAACGTCCCCTTCCCTCATCCTCGTAGCTTGTTTAACATGTTGATACAAGAATGTTTCCAGGATGAGGTCTACAAATCTACAGGTCCAAAAATATTCTGTTTTAGCTTTATATGCTTCCCAGTCTATGGTGTGTGAGATGTACTGAACCATGTGGTTCATGTAAGTGTTTGGGGGGTTTGTTCAGCCAAGATGCAGGTGGAATCTGAGTTTACGACCCAAGACATGTCCCCAAAAACCCCTTTGAGAGCAGCCTACTTCCTAACATCATGGGCACGAGGGTAAACCGCGGGCTGGCTAGACTTGATGACACTGGACAACCCGAGAGACGAGCCCTGGTACAGGGAACCAGGGAAACCGGATCCATCCAAACTGGATCCTCCACTCACATCGGAGGAGAGCGTGAAGCTTCCCAACCCAACCCCCAGAGGCCAAGGCCAACAAAAACAAGGCCTTCCAAATGCAATCCCTTACCGAAGAGGCCACAACAGAGCAAGGAGGAGAGAGAAAAGAAAGAACTCAATCCAAAAACCAAGAAGGCTCAGGCGTCTCGTGAGCTAGACGGAGGTGAAAAAAGCCGGAGAAAACTTGAGGAGCCGAGTGGAAGTAACATCCAGTCCGAACCCCATCCGCAGTGGCTCCACCAATGCCGTGTGATATTTTTGTGTGAAGATAGTGTGAAGATAGTGTGAAGATAAGAAACTTATACTCTCATTGAGAAGAAGACTGCAGATGGGACATCATCAAAGAAGCTACCAAATCACCATACAAGTAGCAATACACACACACACGTCAGAAAGACCTGATGTGTAGTGTGAAGCAGTGAACTGAACCAGCCAGATACCTCATCCCCCCTATCTACTGGTAGATGCAGAGCCGCAGAATGACTCCCGGGTTTGGACACTGAGCAACCAGCGCCTGAAACTTTAGCTGTGCTGGCAACCATGGAGCCAGGATAACCACTCACTCCTGATATGAATCCAGCCGAGCCAGAACCCGGAGCAACAGCTGGACTTGGGGAAAAAAGATACAGGAACCCCCTCCTCGAACAGTCCTGCCAAAAAGCGTCTACTGTGAGAGTCTGCAGTCGGAGAACAGTGCCACGTACAATGGGAGATGCTGAGACCACTCCGGCGCGAAGAGGTCCACCTCCGGGCGCTCGTGGTTGCCTGCTCCATGGGCTGGCAACAATGCAGCCAGGATAACCATTCATCCCTGATATGAATCCAGTCGAGCCAGAACCCGGAGCAACAGCTGGACTAGAAAAAGAGGTACTTCATGTTGCCTGTTGGGTCGGTGACACCTTTGCCCCGAGTCCTGCAAGTTTGTTGCTTGTTTGTGACTCAGTTCACCCAGTCCACTGGTGACACTCTTCAGGTGCAGGCAGCGCAGGCGTTGCATGCTCGTTTTAGGTTGCTGACCCAGGTAGTCGAAACAACAATTAATTCATGAAAAACTTGGCTTATTAGGCAAATCAGGCCTTGCATAGTAGGCTGAGAAGTGCGTTCTGGCTACTAGGTACGACATTTATATATATATATATATATATATATATCTATATATATATATATATATATATATATATATATATATATATATATATATATGATATTATATATATATATGATATACTATAATAATGACCACCAAAGGGAATAAAACTGCATAAATATGTTTACAGATGAAGCAAAATTGCTAGGGGAGAGTCAGGGACTTAGATGACTGTATGCCTTGCCCTTAAAATGACCTAGAAAAATAAGTGAATGGAGTAACACATGGCAGATGGAATTCAATGTAAATAAATATCACATAATAAAATTCAGAATAGGGAAGAACAGGCCACACTTAACCTATAAATTATGCGAAAAGATATTAATTAATAACCTCTGACAATGAAAGAGATCTAAGAGTGGTTGTGATCACTAAGCAGTCACTAAACCACATAATGGGCACTGTGAGAGTAGCCTACACAATGCTTAAAAAAAATCAGAACTGCTTTTACATATATGGACAAATATTAAAGAAACTGTTCACATACAATATGCGAGACCAAAATTAGAATACAAGTGTATGCTGCAGTGGTGTGGTGCCCATATCTCAAGAAGCACAAACAATTAGAAAGGGTGTATAGACATGCTACTAAATTGCTTCAGGAACTCAAGAACTTCAGCTGTGAGGAGATGCTTGAGGTGTTAACATACCACTGCTACAAGATAATGACAGAAAAAGGAGGCAATATCACTACATACAAAACAGTAACAGCAAACAACATAAGAGACCCTGAAAGTACAGAAAATAGACGTCAAAATTGTACCCCTCAAGGTGAAAAAGATTCATCATGAACCGGGACTGTTACGGTGTTTGTATGGAAGCATGATATCTCGGTTACCAAGAGGCAACAGTTTACATGTATATTGTGACGGGTCGGTGGCGGAGGATGGCAGGGGCAGGGTGTGGTCCTAATAAGGGAATATACCGAGTTTGGGACTATGGACAGGATAATTGAACTCTGACTTAGTAATTATATATCATCCACACAAGCTGAACTGCAGGCCACTCTGGCGTGTTTGGAGGAAGTGTGTCATGACAACAAAAAGTTTTGTATTTGTCGATAGCCGAGGAGCACTCGAGTCCTTAAACAGTCGAAACCCAGCCTTCATGTCCATAGTTGAGGATCATAAGAAAAGGATAACTGAGATACAGCTGAAAGGTCATAGTGTGAAATTCATGTGGATTCCATCTCATGTTGGAATAGTGCTCAACGAAGTGGCGGATGACTTGGCCAACGTGCCACATCAAAACCACAAGTTGATATTGAATGTGAATTCACATGAGACAAATAAGAAGCAAAATCAGAAATATTCAGGCACAGGCAGAATTGGAGAGGAGAAGTATAATGTATGAGAGAAGTCAACCCATGCAACACTACATGTATGCGAGTCAAAACACCATTTCACTTATGGTAAAAGGAGAAATGCTTGGAGTGACTGTGTACATGCGGCTCAGGCTTGGGTACAAATATTACTGGGAATATGGGATAGGTGTTCATGATAATGACATGAAGTGAAACTATGTGGTATGTTAAGGTCTCTTACCCTTGTTCATTATGTTCTTGATTGTCCGTTGATTAATGTATATAGAAACCTGACACATAAGGACTGTTCCTGAACAAATAGCCTCGATGTGTCACAACGGAAAGGTTGACGATATTCTTGAGAGATATAAGAATTTTGCATCAAGACTGTAATCTTTTGTTGAATTATCTGCACGTCTCTTGCAAATTGTCTATACAGTATACCTAGGTCATATAAGTATTTGTGTACGTCTGGTACCATACTACTTGTGTAAAAGGAGGAATGTAGATGTTTATCTCTCAAAATGTTTGGTAATATGTTTATTGTTTGTGAATGTGTTTATATGTATGTATTACCACCGAGGTACTGAACGGTGAGAATAGCTTGAGCTACCTCATCCCTTTGTGTGTATTTTACCTCAGTAAACTTATTTCAATTTCAATTTCACACGTAAGAGATGATGTGAAATTCTTTAAACCTGTAACTTTATGAATAAGGGTTCAGAGTCAAGCTAAGGAAACAAAACTGCTGAAAACCATACAAAGTTCTCTTTTGTAACAAGGGACGTACAAAAGCTGAAACCAAGATGGTGTGCCAAAACCATCAGTATT
>WNGS01000009.1:1044776-1059119 GCA_020271785.1 Procambarus virginalis
AACCTAACCTAACCTAACCTAACTTTTTCGGCTACCTAACCTAACCTATAAAGATAGGTTAGGTTAGGTAGGGTTGGTTAGGTTCGGTCATATAACTACGTTAATTTTAACTCCAATAAAAAAAATTGACCTCATACATTATGAAATGGGTAGCTTTATCATTTCATAAGAAAAAAATTTGAAAAAATATATTAATTCATGAAAACTTGGCTTATTAGGCAAATCGGGCCTTGCATAGTAGGCTGAGAAGTGCGTTCTGGCTACTAGGTATGACATATATATATATATATATATATATATATATATATATATATATATATATATATATATATATATATATATATATATATAATATATATGTCCTTATGGGACTACACGTGCGTATCAACCCTGGCTAACACCTACATTGACCTCAGTGTTGCACAACCAGGTGGCGCTGCCACCCACAGGGAAGCAGCCAAATCCCGTAAGTATAGAGAACTTGATCACCACTACAATTTTGTCCCCATTGCTTCTGAGACACTCGGCGCCTGGGGTAAAAGTGCTACCAGTTTTTTGAAGGAACTGGGTTCTAGGCTCATTGAAACAACAAGGGACCCTAGAGCTGCCAGCTTTCTTTTCCAGCGCCTCAGCGTGGCGATACAGAGGGGAAATGCGCACTGCATCCAGGGTTCCTGCCCGCCATCTGAGGAGCTGGAGGAACTCGACAACCTATGATAACCATCTTTGTAACCTATATGTAACTCCTTTTTTGTAACACAGTTCAAATAAAGCAAATATATATGTGTACATACAAAAGAATGGGGGTGGTAGGAGAAGAAAATATTAGTGTTCAGTGAGAAACCACAAGGTCTCCTCTGAATACGTTTTATTTTCTTCTCCGAGGCTATGGGTCCCCACATTGGCACCAGAGGTGGTACCCTCACAAACTTTTATATATATATATATATATATATATATATATACACATACATACATACATACATACATACATACATATACTAAACATCACTTGCTCAAGAACTGAACCTTTGGGCTCTCCACCAGTGACATTTCTCCAGTCAAATCACTGCTTGAATTTGTCTGTTAAAAAGTTTCTCCTCTGATTTAGAAGTCTTCATCTCACTCCTCCAAGTGTTCTAACTTTCAAAAGTGTCCTGTGAGACTGTCAAAGGCTTTAAGACCAGGTATATGCAGTTGGCTCATCATTTCCTTTCTTGCAGTCTTCATACGGCTCTGTCATAGAAATTAGTAGATTTGTTACATAACACTTTCTTTTAAAACCAAACTTTGCTTGTTATGATGTCATTATTTTCAAGGTTGTCCATTTGACGTTAATAATTTGTTAGTAGAGATTTTTCTACCATACTTGTTAATGATAGAGGTCTGTAGTTTAGTGGATCTTTCCTGTTTTCCCATTCTTATAGATTGGAACTGTTAGCCTTTTTCCATATGTAATCTAGGTTTCCTGTTTGTAAGGTTGTTTGCATGATAATCTGTAGTTGGGCGCTAATCTCGGATGCACGTTCCCCTAGTACCCAAGGTGAGACTCCATCTGGTGTGAATACTTTATTTCTGACTAGCTTGCTGAGCAGTTTTTCTACGCCTCTGGATACTTCTGATTTACATTTGTCTGCTATTACCTTCTCAAAGTTTTATTCTCTCTCCTCACTGCCATGTAGTTTTTCTTGTTTATATTACTGGTTTGTTTGTGGGTTTAGTATTTCCCTATATTAAATTTCTGTTCTCAGCTCTTGTAATTTCTATTAAACCAGTCTTATTTTCTATACTCCTTCTCTATTTTTTGGTATAAATGTTTGGGTGCCCTTCTTGACTCAAAATTTGCACTCGTGTTTATCTCATTACTTACCCACAAACCATTCCAGTCAATCCTAATAAAGAATTCTTTCAAACTCCTGTGTTGTCCTTTCTTAAAGTGAATTTTCTTTGTTTATTTTCAATGTTATGCCACATGGTGTACAGTATTTTATTTTCAAAGATTACATGATCACTCTTGCCAGTTGGATGCAGGTACAGTATATCAAAGATCTCTTCCTCATTCATGGTAAATATTACTAGGTCTAATATTGATGGCAGGTTCCCTTTCCTTATTCACGTTGAATATGGATGCCTCCATAGAAGGCGTCCATGATACACAGATGCCTCCAAGAAGTGGTTTGTGAATCTCTGGCCAGAAATCTTCCGTCCTTTTATCACAGGCCTCCCAGTCTATGGCTTTTGTGTTGCTTTCATATTAAAGTCTCCAAGTAACATCAATTCGGCTTTGTGTGTACTGTCTCTGCTGTTTTTATTACTTCTGTCAAATCCATTATAAGACCCTCTTATTTATTGTCTAATTCTTCCTTTGTTCATGTACTGCTTGTTGGTTGGTTGTAGGCACTTACAACTATTGTATTTCTCTGGTTGTGAATGTCTAGCGCTATTATGCCCACATTTCATGGGTTGTTAAGGATTATTTCATTAACATTTAATTAATTGTTCAACACAGTGGTACCAGCACCTTTTCCTTGTTTTTTTCCTATATCTTCATATTGAGTATTTACTGTATTTCCTTTGGAATATCACCTCATTTACAAATATTCCAGTTTAGTCTGCTAGTGATGATATCGAGATCTTCAACTGTATTCTATCCTTGTCCCATCAGCAATCTGCTTACTACCAATGGTTGCCAGCCCATCCTTGGTTTTCAGGTGCTAGTTGCTCAGTGTCCAAACCAGGAGTCGTTCCACGTCTCTGCCTCTACCAGTAGATCGGGGGGATGAGGTACCTGGCTGGTTCAGTTTACTGCTCCACACTATGTGTCAGGTAATACTGATGTGTGTGTGTGTGTCGCCATTTGTATGGTGATTTATGAGGCTTCTTTGATGGTGTCTCACCTGCGGTCTTCTTCTCAATTACAGTATAATGTTTCTTGGTGGTTTCCAAGAAAGTTTAATCATTTTTCTTTGAAGGTTTTCGTTGAATTCTGACCTGATTGTTTTGTCCTCTTTCTCTCTCTCGGCTTTTTCTGGATCAGCATCTCATGCTACTGTTGCTTCTTATCACACAGCATTGGCGGAGCCACTACAGCTTGGGTTTGGAGTGGATGTTACTTCCACTCAATTCTGCAAGTTTTCTTGTGCTTTTTTCACTTCTGTCCTGCTCATGCACCTCCTGAGCCTTCTTGTTCGTTGGACTGAGTTCTTTCTTTTCTTTCTTCTCCTCACTTTGTTGTGGCCCCTTCGGTAAGGGATTGCTTTTGGAAGGCCTTGTTTTTGTTGGCCTTGGCCTCTGAGGGTCGGGTTGGGAAGCTTAACGCTCTCCTCAGATGTGGGTGAAGAATCTGGTTTGGATGGATCCAGTTTCAATGGTTCCCTGTTCCAGGGTTCGTGTCTCTCGGGTTGTCCAGTGTCAAGTTTAGCCAGCCTGCGGTTTACCCTCGTGCCCATGATGTTAGGAAGTATGCTGCTCTTGCCGTTTTTTTTTTGGGGGGGACATGTCTTGGGTCTCCATTCAGTTGCGAGGGATTTTGGAGTTCAAACAGGGTCCTGGCCACCAGGTATCTCGTGAACGTTCTGGTTCCTTCCTGGCCATGTGTGGCTTTGGGGCGCCTGTTGTGGCCATCTGTCTCTTCCTTGTCTTGAGACCTGTGGTGCTGCTGCCTTCCAGGTATATCTTAACACTTTCGCGCTTAGCGGACGCGATAAGCGTCCAATCTTTTTCTCCTGATTCTGCCCTCTGGACTAGCGCGTGCGTCGAATGGTTAAATAATTGTATAAATTTTATGTATTATGCGATTTTCTTTTAGTCAGTCTCAAAATGTTCACCATGAAATTTACGTTTTTTCTAATAACCGAAGAGCTTATTAAAGAAAACGGCATGGCAGTGATTCATCTTGGTATAACAATTGTATGGCGCCGATATGCCGCCGCGGGTAACACTTCAGCCACTTCCAACCGTCTTGTGGGTTGGTTGCGACATTGATTCTATATTTATATGCATATGTCCGTATAGAGAATTTTATTGCGGTTCCAATGATACCATAATCAATGATGTAGGATAAATGTGGTCATCGCAATCATTAAGAGAGTGGAAACATTTGTTGCTGTTTGGCGCTCTCGCCAAACAGTTTGGCGAGAGCTTCTGTTTCTGTTTGAACTGTTTCAAACAGTTTCTGTTTGGCAGTATTTTATATGTATGTTCTTATAGAGAATTCTATTGCGAACACAGTGATACCAAATTTAAATACGTAGGTCTACAATTAGTGTCAGGACAGTAAAAGAGTATACACTTTTCGCTCCTACCGCTTAAGCGCGCGAGACGCCCAAAGCACACAGGGTAAGTTTTTTTTACGCTTCCCAGAAAGCACGAAAGTGTTAAGTTATTTTGAGATGATTTCGGGGCTTTGCGTCCCTGCAGCCCAGTCCTCGACCAGGCCTCCTTTTTGTTACCCTCCATCCCCCCAGGAAGCAGCCTGTAGCAGCTTTCTAACTCCCAGGTACCTATTTACTGCTAGGTAACAGAGGCATCAGGGTGAAAAAACTTTTTGCCCATTTGTCTCCGCCTCCACCGGGAATCGAACCCGGGACCTCAGGGCTACGAATCCGAAGCACTGTCCACTCAGCAGTCAGGTGCCCTCGTAAGTCCCTCCTTTTACTTATCTTTGGGTAATTAGCTTCAGGAGCCAATGAGGCTCCCCACAGGAGGCTTCCTGACACTGTCCCTCCCTCCAGCCAGCAGTCTTTCGTTGTTCAAGAACTGAGTGGTGGCTGCCGGTTACCTCTTTTCCCTCTTGTAGGAGGGAAGGGGTAGTGCTAACAGGCGGGAGTGCTAGTTGCATGAATGTTCTTGTTTAGTTTCTTTCTAGGGGAGTTATCTTCATCTTTTAGGATGTAGATTGCACAGATTAACATGACAGTGGTCTGTTTTGATTCGCCTACCTTTCTGGGTCCTTTCCCAGTCAATTGCAAGTATGTCACACTTTAAAGTGCTCATGGGTAGGCATAAGGACTCCCGTGACTGATAACCCCAAACTAATATAGCACATATGAGTACGGTTAGCATTAGGAAGCCTCTGGGGCTCACCCAGAAAATGGAGTTTCATTACATTCAATGCTGTTTTTATGAATAAGGTCTTTGATTTTATCTGATGACATGGTATTTGTCCATGTCATGTCAAGTCCATGGACTTCAAAGTTCCTGGTGCGACCACAAATTGGTTGCGAGCTATGAGTGGGAGGGGATTGGGTTCAAGCTGGTTTCTGAGTGAGTAATTTGATCATTTGGCTATTTGTGCTTTGCTATTTTTGTTTTTTAACCTTTAATAACTGCCCTTTAACCCCCAAATATGACACCCCCCCCCACAGTGCACAGAAATAATTCTCTGGAAAAAATTCTTTGTTGTTTTTTGGAAAGTGTCAAAAACCCTTCCCTGAGTATGGGTATAGTACAGAAGGTCGAAATTGTACGTACTTTGGCTGCTATGGAGTCCGTAAGTGGCACGTGACGTCATCATTCCCTGGTCGCCCGTGACGTACGCCCCCGGGGCCAGTAGGGCGCCTGGGGCAGGATGCGCGAGTTGCCGTGAATATNTATTATTATTATTATTATTTTCTACCACAGACGTGGCCACACATTTACAATGCTAACCAGCATATATACATTTCTTCTGTCCTCCATGGACAGGGTGAGAGATTGTCAAATATACAGTTCAGAGTGAGAGGTATGAAAGCAGGCGGTCTGTCCGCCTTGCTGACACGATGTGTGGGTTTTGGCAGCTAAGCTAAGCTGGCTCCCTCTTGTCAGGGAGCTGTGAGTGTGTGAGAGGTTCTTCACATGTGTTTCACCATATATGGATGTCTATAGATGACTACTGTGTAGCATTCATATATCACACTCCGATGCTTCCACACATGTTTTTCTGTTTAAGGCTATTTATTATTATTATTTATTGAGTTATTCATACTACACATACATATATTTAAATACATAACACATTTATATTCATATACACGTACATACACACATACACCACATACATACACACATACATACATACATACATACTCAATTTTTCCAATTATGGGGGGAAGGATATCTGGTCAGTATTTCATCTGGGAATTATGTACTGTGGGGCTGGGTTATCATCTAATGAGTCGAGGCTCTTGGGCCACCAGCTGTGGAGCGGGGCGTCTCATCTTGGAGCAATCTTTCTAACATTGGGTCCTCTAGCATTAGGACCTCTAACATTGGGTCCTCTAACACTGGGTCGTCTAACATTGGGTCCTCTAACATTTCGATGGTGTTCCACACCCTGATGGCTTGGTGCTGCAGTCTGATGTTTAGTGGCTGTATGTTCAGGAGTTCATGGAGCTCCTGGATTGTCTGATCATATGGTGGACGGTGTTTTGCTGCTCTCCTGAGCGCCTTATTTTGCACTGCTTGCAGTTTCTGCATGTTGGTTTTCTTTATGGTGTGTAGTGGTACTGGGGGATACTCTAGATGCGGCCGAACTAGAGCCTTATATAGGTGGATCTGAATGTTCGTACTGAGGCTTCGGAATTTCCTCAGTTTTCCTAAGGCTGCTTTGGCTTTGTTTAGTCGGTCCCTACATGAATTTTTATCCCTGTTCTATTTATCATTCTCTTTGCAATGTCTATTATCTGAAACTTTTG
The DNA here is from genome assembly GCA_020271785.1 of Procambarus virginalis. Classification (NCBI taxonomy): domain Eukaryota; kingdom Metazoa; phylum Arthropoda; class Malacostraca; order Decapoda; family Cambaridae; genus Procambarus; species Procambarus virginalis. Next base: position 1,051,451 of record WNGS01000009.1, read on the forward strand.
TTTGTTGGTGCTAATTTTCCATTGCTTCTCAAAGTTGTTTGAGTTCAATTGCTGCCTTGGTCGTGTCGGCTAGTAGCGGCTGGTGACATCGTCAGCGTATGTGATGTATTCTCCATGTTGGGGTTGGGGTAGGTCAGCTGTATATATGTTGAATAGAGTGGGGGAGAGGCAGCTTCCTTGTGGTACTCTATTTTTCAGTTCTATTACGTCACCCAAGTAGCTGCCGATATTAAGCCCTGTTGTCTATAAAGCTGCAGAGAGTAGCAGCAAATCTCTCAGGAAATCCTAGTTCAGATATCTTATATTTTAGGCCTGTGTGCCACACTTTGTCGAAGGCTTTCGAAACGTCTCTAAGCATTATATTACACTGATCTTTTTTCGACACTGCGTTGGCTATATGCTGGTAGATCAGGGCTATAGCTGTATGGGCCCCTCTGTGGTGTCTAAACCCATGCTGCCTGGTGTTATACTTCCCTTCCATGTACTTCACAAGTTTCTGATTATTTTTTCGAATATTTTGCCTGGTACTTCAAGGAGGGAAATTTGGCCTGTAATTATCAGGCCAATTTTCACACGCTCTCAGCTCCTCCCCCTCCCTCCTCCTCCCCCTCCCCTCCCCCTCCCTCCCATCTCCTCCCCTCTCTCCCACCTCCCTCCCCCTCCCTCCCATCTCCTCCCCTCTCTCCCACTTCCCTCCCACATGCTCCTCTCCTCCCACCTGTCCTCCGTCCCACTCCCCCCCCCCCAACCCACACAGGACATCCAGACTGGTAGACTCATAAACCTTGTGGAGTTTACTCCACAAGGTTGGAGTTGTAAACCTTGCTGGGAGGGTGTACGAGTGTGTACACACTGCCACAGTGGGGCGGTGTTCCATCAGTGCTAGTGTGTGCTATACTGGACATGATGAAGGCTACTGTGTTTGACCTTTAGTAGCGGCCTGACAGCTGAATAGACAGCGCTCGGGAAAGACAGTCCTGAGGTTCCGAGTTCGATCCCCGGAGGAGGCGGAAACAAATGAGCAGAGTTTCCTTCGCCCTGATGCATCTGTTCACCTTGTAGTAAATAAGTACCTGGGAGTTAGACAGCTGCAACGGGCTGCTTCTTGGGGCTGTGTAACAAAAAAGGAGGTCTGGTTGAGGACCGGGCCGCGGGGACGCTAAACCCCGAAATCATCTCAAGATAACCTCAATATAGTACTATACCTTCCTCCATTAGGTTAGCACGGTCATGTCCCTTTGGAAATTATTACAGTATATGCAACGTGTTATAATGTAGAAGAAAGTGAGGCAAGTGAAACATCAAAGAAGCTTTATCTGCTTGACACCTGGTTGATGGGGTTCTGGGAGTTCTTCTACTCCTCAAGCCCGGCCCGAGGCCAGGCTTGACTTGTGAGAGTTTGGTCCACCAGGCTGTTGCTTGGAGCGGCCCGCAGGCCCACATACCCACCACAGCCCGGTTGGTCTGGCACTCCTTGGAGGAAACTATCTAGTTTCCTCTTGAAGATGTCCACGGTTGTTCCGGCAATATTTCTTATGCTCGCTGGGAGGATGTTGAACAACCGCGGACCTCTGATGTTTATACAGTGTTCTCTGATTGTGCCTATGGCTTTACTGCACTCTGGTGAACTTAACAATTACTGAAATTAATTTGATTGGAAAGATTTGTTGGTAGGGAAGGCCTCCACCCCCAGGAAGCAGCCCGTGACAGCTGACTAACACCCAGGTACCTATTTTACTACTAGGTAACAGGGTCATAGGGTGAAAGAAACTCTGCCCATTGTTTCTCGCCGGCGCCCGGGATCGAACCCGGACCACAGGATCACAAGTCCAGCGTACTGTCCGCTCGGCCGACCGGCTCCCATGGCTCTTATCCTTTCACTGTGCGTAGTAATTATACCTGCATCTCCCCGCTCACATGCCCTTCAACACTGTGTGGTCCTGCAGCGTTAACTACCTCAACACAGTGTGCCTCGCAAGTGATTGTGCACACTTGTGTAGTAAGTGGGATACCTCGCTTGATTGTGGTAGAGGGACGGTGGAACAATGCCTCACTTGATTGTGGATAATGCCTCACTTGATTGTGGAACAATGCCTCACTTGATTGTGGAACAATGCCTCACATGATTGTGGTAGAGGGACGGTGGAACAATGCCTCACTTGATTGTGGTAGAGGGAAGGTGGAACAATGCCTCACTTGATTGTGGTAGAGGGACGGTGGAACAATGCCTCGCTTGATTGTAGTAGAGGGAAGGTGGAACAATGCCTCACTTGATTGTGGTAGAGGGAAGGTGGAACAATGCCTCACTTGATTGTGGTAGAGGGACGGTGGAACAATGCCTCGCTTGATTGTGGTAGAGGGAAGGTGGAACAATGCCTCACTTGATTGTGGTAGAGGGAAGGTGGAACAATGCCTCACTTGATTGTGGTAGAAGGAAGGTGGAACAATGCCTCACTTGATTGTGGTAGAAGGAAGGTGGAACAATGCCTCACTTGATTGTGGTAGAGGGACGGTGGAACAATGCCCCACTTGATTGTGGAATAATGCCTCACTTGATTGTGGAACAATGCCTCACTTGTTTGTGGTAGAGGGACAGTGGAACAATGCCTCACTTGATTGTGGTAGAGGGAAGGTGGAACAATGCCTCACTTGATTGTGGAATAATGCCTCACTTGGTTGTGGAACAATGCCTCACTTGATTGTGGTAGAGGGAAGGTGGAACAGTGCCTCACTTGATTGTGGTAGAGGGAAGGTGGAACAATGCCTCACTTGATTGTGGAATAATGCCTCACTTGGTTGTGGAACAATGCCTCACTTGATTGTGGTAGAGGGAAGGTGGAACAGTGCCTCACTTGATTGTGGTAGAAGGAAGGTGGAACAATGCCTCACTTGATTGTGGTAGAGGGACGGTGGAACAATGCCTCACTTGATTGTGGTAGAGCAAAGGTGGAACAATGCCTCACATGATTGTGGTAGAGGGAAGGTGGAACAATGCCTCACTTGATTGTGGAATAATGCCTCACTTGTTTGGAACAATGCCTCACTTGTTTGTGGTAGAGGGACAGTGGAACAATGCCTCACTTGATTGTGGTAGAGGGAAGGTGGAACAATGCCTCACTTGATTGTGGTAGAGGGAAGGTGGAACAGTGCCTCACTTGATTGTGGTAGAGGGAAGGTGGAACAATGCCTCACATGATTGTGGTAGAGGGAAGGTGGAACAATGCCTCACTTGTTTGGTAGAGGGAAGGTGGAACAATGCCTCACTTGTTTGTGGTAGAGGGAAGGTGGAACAGTGCCTCACTTGATTGTGGTAGAGGGAAGGTGGAACAGTGCCTCACTTGATTGTGGTAGAGGGACGGTGGAACAATGCCTCACTTGATTGTGGAATAATGCCTCACTTGATTGTGGAACAATGCCTCACTTGATTGTGGTAGAGCGAAGGTGGAACAGTGCCTCACTTGATTGTGGCAGAGCAAAGGTGGAACAATGCCTCACTTGATTGTGGTAGAGGGAAGGTGGAACAATGCCTCACATGATTGTGGTAGAGGAAGGTGGAACAATGCCTCACTTGATTGTGGAACATGTCTCACTTGATTGTGGTAGAGGGAAGGTGGAACAATGCCTTACTTGATTGTGGTAGAGGGAAGGTGGAACAATGCCTTACTTGATTGTGGTAGAGGGACGGTGGAACAATGCCTCACTTGATTGTGGAACAATGTCTCACTTGATTGTGGTAGAGGGAAGGTGGAACAATGCCTCACATGATTGTGGTAGAGGGAAGGTGGAACAATGCCTCACTTGATTGTGGAATAATGCCTCACTTATTGTGGAACAATGCCTCACTTGTTTGTGGTAGAGGGATGGTGGAACAGTGCCTCACTTGATTGTGGTAGAGCAAAGGTGGAACAGTGCCTCACTTGATTGTGGTAGAGGGAAGGTGGAACAGTGCCTCACTTGATTGTGGTAGAGGGATGGTGGAACAATGCCTCACTTGATTGTGGAATAATGCCTCACGATTTGGAACAATGCCTCACTTGATTGTGGTAGAGCGAAGGTGGAACAGTGCCTCACTTGATTGTGGCAGAGCAAAGGTGGAACAATGCCTCACTTGATTGTGGTAGAGGGAAGGTGGAACAATGCCTCACATGATTGTGGTAGAGGGAAGGTGGAACAATGCCTTACTTGATTGTGGTAGAGGGATGGTGGAACAATGCCTCACTTGATTGTGGAACAATGTCTCACTTGATTGTGGTAGAGGGATGGTGGAACAATGCCTCACTTGATTGTGGTAGAGGGACGGTGGAACAATGCCTCACTTGATTGTGGAATAATGCCTCACTTGATTGTGGAACAATGCCTCACTTGATTGTGGTAGAGGGACAGTGGAACAATGCCTCACTTGATTGTGGTAGAGGGACGGTGGAACAATGCCTCACTTGATTGTGGAATAATGCCTCACTTGATTGTGGAACAATGCCTCACTTGATTGTGGTAGAGGGAAGGTGGAACAATGCCTCACTTGATTGTGGAACAAAGCCTCACTTGGTTGTGGAACAATGCCTCACATGATTGTGGTAGAGGGATGGTGGAACAATGCCTCACTTGGTTGTGGAACAATGCCTCACTTGTTTGTGGAACAATGCCTCACATGATTGTGGTAGAGGGATGGTGGAACAATGCCTCACTTGATTGTGGAACAATGCCTCACTTGATTGTGGTAGAGGGAAGGTGGAACAATGCCTCACTTGATTGTGGAACAAAGCCTCACTTGATTGTGGAACAATGCCTCACATGATTGTGGTAGAGGGACGGTGGAACAATGCCTCACTTGATTGTGGTAGAGGGAAGGTGGGACAATGCCTCACATGATTGTGGTAGAGGGACGATGGAACAATGCCTCACATGATTGTGGTAGAGGGATGGTGGAACAATGCCTCACTTGATTGTGGTAGAGGGAAGGTGGAACAATGCCTCACTTGATTGTGGTAGAGGGAAGGTGGAACAGTGCCTCACTTGATTGTGGTAGAGGAAGGTGGAACAGTGCCTCACTTGATTGTGGTAGAGGGAAGGTGGAACAATGCCTCACTTGATTGTGGTAGAGGGAAGGTGGAACAATGCCTCACTTGATTGTGGTAGAGGGAAGGTGGAACAGTGCCTCACTTGATTGTGGTAGAGCAAGGTGGAACAGTGCCTCACTTGATTGTGGTAGAGGGAAGGTGGAACAGTGCCTCACTTGATTGTGGTAGAGGGACGGTGGAACAATGCCTCACTTGATTGTGGAATAATGCCTCACTTGATTGTGGAACATGCCTCACTTGATTGTGGTAGAGCGAAGGTGGAACAGTGCCTCACTTGATTGTGGCAGAGCAAAGGTGGAACAATGCCTCACTTGATTGTGGTAGAGGGAAGGTGGAACAATGCCTCACATGATTGTGGTAGAGGGAAGGTGGAACAATGCCTTACTTGATTGTGGTAGAGGGACGGTGGAACAATGCCTCACTTGATTGTGGAACAATGTCTCACTTGATTGTGGTAGAGGGATGGTGGAACAATGCCTCACTTGATTGTGGTAGAGGGACGGTGGAACAATGCCTCACTTGATTGTGGAATAATGCCTCACTTGATTGTGGAACAATGCCTCACTTGATTGTGGTAGAGGGACGGTGGAACAATGCCTCACTTGATTGTGGAATAATGCCTCACTTGATTGTGGAACAATGCCTCACTTGATTGTGGTAGAGGGAAGGTGGAACAATGCCTCACTTGATTGTGGAACAAAGCCTCACTTGGTTGGGGAACAATGCCTCACTTGATTGTGGTAGAGCGAAGGTGGAACAGTGCCTCACTTGATTGTGGCAGAGCAAAGGTGGAACAATGCCTCACATGATTGTGGTAGAAGGAAGGTGGAACAATGCCTCACTTGATTGTGGTAGAGGGACGGTGGAACAATGCCCCACTTGATTGTGGTAGAGGGACGGTGGAACAATGCCTCATTTGATTGTGGTAGAAGAAGGTGGAACAATGCCTCACTTGATTGTGGTAGAGGAAGGTGGAACAGTGCCTCACTTGATTGTGGTAGAGGGACGGTGGAACAGTGCCTCACTTGATTGTGGTAGAGCAAAGGTGGAACAATGCCTCACATGATTGTGGTAGAGGGAAGGTGGAACAATGCCTCACTTGATTGTGGAATAATGCCTCACTTGTTTGTGGAACAATGCCTCACTTGTTTGTGGTAGAGGAACAGTGGAACAATGCCTCACTTGATTGTGGTAGAGGGACGGTGGAACAATGCCTCACTTGATTGTGGTAGAGGGAAGGTGGAACATGCCTCACTTGATTGTGGTAGAGGGAAGGTGGAACAGTGCCTCACTTGATTGTGGTAGAGGGACGGTGGAACAGTGCCTCACTTGATTGTGGTAGAGCAAAGGTGGAACAGTGCCTCACTTGATTGTGGTAGAGGGAAGGTGGAACAGTGCCTCACTTGATTGTGGTAGAGGGATGGTGGAACAATGCCTCACTTGATTGTGGAATAATGCCTCACTTGATTGTGGAACAATGCCTCACTTGATTGTGGTAGAGCGAAGGTGGAACAGTGCCTCACTTGATTGTGGCAGAGCAAAGGTGGAACAATGCCTCACTTGATTGTGGTAGAGGGAAGGTGGAACAATGCCTCACATAATTGTGGTAGAGGGAAGGTGGAACAATGCCTTACTTGATTGTGGTAGAGGGATGGTGGAACAATGCCTCACTTGATTGTGGAACAATGTCTCACTTGATTGTGGTAGAGGATGGTGGAAAAATGCCTCACTTGATTGTGGTAGAGGGACGGTGGAACAATGCCTCACTTGATTGTGGAATAATGCCTCACTTGATTGTGGAACAATGCCTCACTTGATTGTGGTAGAGGGACAGTGGAACAATGCCTCACTTGATTGTGGTAGAGGGACGGTGGAACAATGCCTCACTTGATTGTGGAATAATGCCTCACTTGATTGTGGAACAATGCCTCACTGATTGTGGTAGAGGGAAGGTGGAACAATGCCTCACTTGATTGTGGAACAAAGCCTCACTTGGTTGTGGAACAATGCCTCACATGATTGTGGTAGAGGGATGGTGGAACAATGCCTCACTTGGTTGTGGAACAATGCCTCACTTGTTTGTGGAACAATGCCTCACATGATTGTGGTAGAGGGATGGTGGAACAATGCCTCACTTGATTGTGGACAATGCCTCACTTGATTGTGGTAGAGGGAAGGTGGAACAATGCCTCACTTGATTGTGGTAGAGGGAAGGTGGAACAGTGCCTCACTTGATTGTGGTAGAGGGACGGTGGAACAGTGCCTCACTTGATTGTGGTAGAGCAAAGGTGGAACATCATCTTGTGGGCGGTAGTGGGAAGGGTTACAGAGGCACATAATGGCTCAGGGACTGAACCCCAACAATTCATTTAGCTAAGCAAGATACAATCTTGATGAGCTAGTTACAGTAGAGGGGTGAGGAGCGATACAGTGGTTGAGGGGCAGTAGGAGTACTGGAGCACCTGACCTGAGTCGTCACCACTGTCACAGCTTGGTCCACCAGGCTGTTGCTTGCAGCAGCCCGCAGACCCACGTGTCACTACAACCCAGTTAGTCCGGCACTTCTTGCAGGAACTTTTCAGTTTCTTGAA
>WNGS01000009.1:1064075-1091170 GCA_020271785.1 Procambarus virginalis
GTATGGGGTGCATAATAAATGAACTAAACTAACTCACTCTACACACACTCATACTTTAACACTGGGTGAAATTTGAAATTAGTTTTTGCAGGTGTGATGGAGTGTGTGACCTACATACACAGATGGTATGGGTTGAGTGAGGCGTGGGGCAGTTACAGGGAAGGTGAACGGGTTGGGAATGTTGGCTGGCCACACTGGAGGTATTGTGATAACCGTAATCATTTAGGTATGTGGAGGAAGGAGATGACCGCCACCTTCACCTGCTGTTGATAGTGGCACGCTACTTCTCACTGTGTGTGATAGACAACACTATTCGTGGATGGTGCCTGTGGCCTCCACACCTGGGTGTGTGTGCGTCAGTGTGAAAGACCTGGTAACAAGGCAATCATGACGATCGGCCTCGCCACACGTGACTGGCTAATATTACCCAGCAGGAAGGTGTGCAGCCGTCTGGAGGTGGTTCACTGTGTGCCAGCACCACCGCCCCTCCCCAGTCCTCGCCAAAACACACCCGAGCACATAGCTCACTCTGCACCACCCCTGCCCACCTCCACCTTTACTCTCCTATAACAACACTTGGCCTCTGCGCTGGCCAGCCCTCCTAACTTCGTAGCAAGTGACCCCAAGTCCTAGAAATGTTACCAGTTAATGACCATTTTGTTAGCTACAACCACCCTCGACTTCCACAAACAATATTGCCCAAACACTGCCTAATGTATCACTTGAACATACCATTGATAACGAGTCAGGACCCCAGATTCACGAAGCAGTTACGCAAGCACTTACGAACCTGTACATTTTTTCTCAATCTTTGGCGGCTTTGTTTGCAATTATTAGACAGTTAATGAGCTCCGAAGCACCAGGAGGTTGTTTATAACAATAACAACAGTTGATTGGCAAGTTTTCGGGCTTGTAAACTATTTAATAAATGTAACCAAAGCCGTCAAAGATTGAGGAAAGATGTACACGTTCGTAAGTACTTGCGTAACTGCTTCGTGAATCTGGGTCCAGGTCACCAGTTTCATGGAGACCAATGACTTCCACAATCCAGGCCAACATGGATTTAGAGCGGGATTTTGACCACTACGACAAAATCACTGAGGCATTATAAGAAACCAGAATGCAGATGTGGTATACACGGACTTGGCAAATGCATTCGATAAATGTGACCATGGAGTGATAGCACATAAAATGAGGTTAATGGGAATAACTGGTAAAGTAGAATTGTGGATACGCAATTTCCTGTGGAACAGAACACAGAGTATCAGTCAATCAAATAAAATCTAGTCCAAGTGCAGTTAAAAGCTCTGTACCTCAAGGTACAGTCCTTGCACCGCTGCTTCTCCTTGTTCTCATATCAGATATAGACAAAAATACAAGTCACAGCTTGTGTCATCCTTTGCCGACGACACAAAAATCAGCATGAAAATTACCTCGGCTGAAGACATTCAAAATTTACAGGCATATATTAATAAAGTTTTCGACTGGGCAGTATAAAATAACGTGTTTAACAGATACTAAAACAAAGTACAATCCCCAACACTTCCTCAATGACCACAACATCTTTCATATTTACCAACATACGAGGTATCAAAACACTCAATGTAAACAAAGTCAACTTCATAACTGGTCTTTTGAGTGAGGGAAAATGCAATGTTCGCAGCTTTAACTGCAACTCACACCAAAGGACTATTATGACAGTGAAATATAGATACCAGAGTACAATCTTTTCAGATGTGGCAGGAAATACTAGCTTCAGGGTGGGGTCAGCCTCTACATCAAACACACTCATCTATACTGAGCTGCTAAACACTGGCCTCGGGCCGGGTTTGGGGAGTAGAACAACTCCCAGAACCCCATCAAGCAGGTACCAAGCAGGTACCGCTAACAATATGGTGCAAGTACTGATAACCAAAGTAGAAATTCTAAATGTGGTGATAATAATTGTGTATAAATCACCTGAAGCAAATCCTCAGCAGTTTAAAGACCAACTTATGAAAATAGAATACTGCTTAGAAAACCTCACAAACCCTGCCCCTAACATCATCTAGCTTGGTGATCTCAACTTACGACATCTAAGATGGAAAAATGTGGCAAATACTGTTATAGCTGAGAGAGTCCCAGGAAGCAGTGTGAATGAACAGTCACACACACATGACCTCTTGCAGATGTGTGACAGATTTGCTTTAAACCAGCAAATAGTAGAGCCAACTAGGAAAGAAAGCATCCTAGACCTGATACTAGCAACGATGAGCCGATCAGGGACATAATGGTTACAGCTACTTGTTACTCAGATCACAACCTGATGGGAGGTCAGACGAGCATGAGCAATAGTCCTGTGTATCATTCAATAAAACATTTCAATTATTGGGACAGATTAAAATGTTAACATCGTTATTCTTTAAAGCGCAAGCGGGAGAAATATATATATTTACAAAATAATAAAAGAGTTGAGATTTGAGCCAATCTCAAATCCCAGATGAGGAGAATACAGCAAATTCAATTTGAATAACAAACTAATTAACTGGGAAGCAATACACCAAGACCTCGCAGAACTATGCTGGGAAGAACAGCTACGTAATGAACACCTAAATCAGTGCTGCTAGACAATAGTCGCTGTAGCTCTAGAGACATGTGGACCACATATACCACTAAGGAACATGTGGACCACATATACCACTAAGGAACATGTGGACCACATATACCACTAAGGAACATGTGGACCACATATACCACTAAGGAACATGTGGACCACATATACCACTAAGGAACATGTGGACCACATATACCACTAAGGAACATGTGGACCACATATACCACTAAGGAACATGTGGATCACATATACCACTAAGGAACATGTGGACCACATATACCACTAAGGAACATGTGGACCACATATACCACTAAGGAACATGTGGACCACATATACCACTAAGAAAAGAGAGAGAGAGATGCAAACTGGAACGTGAACAACCCTGCCATTAAAGGCGAAGATTACCAACAGCAGAACATCTCAAACGCTTCACTCATCCCAACCACGACGAGCAAGGCTGTGTAGGGAAATTATACATGATGGAGCTGAAGCTGAGAGAATCATATACAGTTCAAGAGAGACAAATGGGGCAAAAAGCCGTAAGTGAGAATAACCCGAAATACTTTTTCTCGTATGCAAAAACAACAATAAAACTGCATCCAGCATTGGACGCTTGCGCAAGGGTGAACCTGTCACATGACAAAGAAATGAGTGAAATACTGAGGCTTCAGTACGTTTTTGTTTTCAGTGAACCATTGACCACATTGAAGATCGATGATCCAAATGAATTCTTCATTAATGTGACTCCAACATTGAACCACATACCAGATGTCACTCTAACCCATTGGACCATAAACAGCATGCACTCTGCACCAGGCCCAGACTCGTGGAATTCTATATCCATCAAGAACATCACCATCATCACAGGCCCTAAACATCTTCTAGAGACGGAGCCTAGATACTGGCGTCATCCCTGACATACTTAAAATAACGGAGATCGCGCGCACCACTTCACAAAGGAGGTAGTAAAGCAGATGCCAACAAATATAGACCAATAGTTCTAACTTCACGCATCATAAAATCTTTGAAAGTGTTGCAAGAAGTAAGATTACAAATCACATGGAATCACACCCTTTACATAACCCTGAACAACACGGGTTCAGAACAGGGCGCTCCTGGCTCTCACGGTTGTTAGGTCACTATGGCACGGACTTGGGTGCCATGGGAGACGAGCAAAATGCTGATGTAATGTACATATCTAACAACCTGGTTGACCAGACGACCTACCGGGGAGGGGGGGGAGGGGTCTGGTCGGAGACCGGGCCACAGGGCTATTGATCCCCGGATACTACTCAAAATGGAAAACGTTACCTGTGTTGTTACTCCGACCAGGCCTTCCGGTTGGTCGTGTGGTCACCAGGCTGTTGGACGCAGCTGCTCGCAGCCTGACGTATAAACAACAGCCTGGTTGATCAGGTATTCTTTGGAGGTATTTGTCTAGGTCTCTCTTGAACACGTGTTGAACAGTGGCGGGACTAGAGTTTTCTTTAGAGTACCTCTTGTGCACCTCTGCTCTTCAACGGGGGTGTTCTGCACATCCTGCCATGCCTCCTGGTCTCATGTGGTGTTATTTGTGTGTGCAGGTTTGGGACCAGCCCTTCTAATTTTTTTTAATTTTGCCCCGAAGGGCGAGTTTATTGGGCAGCGCCACTCATCCTGTCAGTGGACACACCGCCATAGTGACAGTATTGGGCAGCGTCACTCATCCTGTGAGTGGACACACCACCATAGTGACAGTATTGGGCAGCGCCACTCATCCTGTGAGTGGACACACCGCCATAGTGACAGTATTGGGCAGCGCCACTCATCCTGTCAGTGGACACACCGCCATAGTGACAGTATTGGGCAGCGCCTCTCATCCTGTGAGTGGACACACCGCCATAGTGACAGTATTGGGCAGCGCCACTCATCCTGTGAGTGGACACACCGCCATAGTGACAGTATTGGGCAGCGTCACTCATCCTGTGAGTGGACACACCGCCATAGTGACAGTATTGGGCAGCGCCACTCATCCTGTGAGTGGACACACCGCCATAGTGACAGTATTGGGCAGCGCCACTCATCCTGTGAGTGGACACACCGCCATAGTGACAGTATTGGGCAGCGTCACTCATACTGTGAGTGGACACACCGCCATAATGACAGTATTGGGCAGCGCCACTCATCCTGTGAGTGGACACACCGCCATAGTGACAGTATTGGGCAGCGCCACTCATCCTGTGAGTGGACACACTGCCATAGTGACAGTATTGGGCAGCGTCACTCATCCTGTGAGTGGACACACACCGCCATAGCAGCATGTACAACACTCCCCAATAGGAAGAAAACCCGCTGGGTTGTTCATCCTGCCAGTCCTTTTAATATCTTCCACGTGTAGAGTATTGTGTATCTCGCCTGCGCTCTAGATATACAGATTTAAAACTTTTAGTAGGTTCCAATAATTAAGATGAGTTCCAGTGGATTCTAGCGGTAAAGGATTTTGCCCCGAAATCATCTCAAGATAACCGCAAGATAACGAAAGGACGACTAGTACTCGTGTGCTGTGGTACCCCCAGCTGTGTGCTGTGGTACCCCCAGCTGTGTGCTGTGGTACCCCCAGCTGTGTGCTGTGGTACCCCAGCTGTGTGCTGTGGTACCCCAGCTGTGTGCTGTGGTACCCCAGCTGTGTGCTGTGGTACCCCAGCTGTGTGCTGTGGTACCCCCAGCTGTGTGCTGTGGTACCCCCAGCTGTGTGCTGTGGTACCCCAGCTGTGTGCTGTGGTACCCCCAGCTGTGTGCTGTGGTACCCCAGCTGTGTGCTGTGGTACCCCCAGCTGTGTGCTGTGGTACCCCCAGCTGTGTGCTGTGGTACCCCCAGCTGTGTGCTGTGGTACCCCAGCTGTGTGCTGTGGTACCCCAGCTGTGTGCTGTGGTACCCCAGCTGTGTGCTGTGGTACCCCAGCTGTGTGCTGTGGTACCCCAGCTGTGTGCTGTGGTACCCCAGCTGTGTGCTGTGGTACCCCCAGCTGTGTGCTGTGGTACCCCAGCTGTGTGCTGTGGTACCCCAGCTGTGTGCTGTGGTACCCCCAGCTGTGTGCTGTGGTACCCCCACCCGTGTGCTGGGGTACCACACCTGTGTACACACTAGTACTAATTACCTGCGTTTTACACCACAAGACAAACTTTTGAGTTAACATCTTAGAGGAAGCTTTTTGTATAACAAAAAGGAGGCCTGGTTGAGGACCGGACCGCGGGGACAGTAAGCCCCGAAATCATCTTGAGATAACCTCAAGAAGAAGCTGTTTTATTTGAGTGAGTTAATATAACGATAATTTACCCCAGTTCGTCTCCTCCTCCTCCTAGTAGCAGTAGACATCCATCAGTCTTCCATCATATCACTATTATATTTCAACATAGATTTATTTCAACATTGATTTATTTCTCCAAGATTTATTCCTCCAAGGAGTGCCGGACCAACCGGTCTGTGGTGGGTATGTGGGCCTGCGGGCCGCTCCAAGCAACAGCCTAGTGGACCAAACTCTCACAAGTCAAGGGGAGTAGAAGAACTCCCAGAGCCCCATCAACCAGGTATCAACCAGGTATCACTTACCAAACCGCTCTAACAACCTTCAACTATAGTGCTTACATCTGGGGAAAAATGTAACAATTCAAACTGGATACAAGACTCCTTACCTTGCGTGAATTTCGGGAAGCAACGTTACCGCGGCCCGGTCTCTGACCAGGCATTTTCGATTATATTTCAACATAGAACGGAAAGGAAATGTAAAGGTTCTAGGATTATGAGAACCTTCAAAACAAGGAATGTGGCGCCAATGATCGACTTTCAGATCACGGGAGCCGGTCGGCCGAGCGGACAGCACGCTGGACTTGTACGCTGCACGCTGGACAGTTTGAATTGTATCCAGTTTGATTTGTGATCCTGTGGTCCCGGGTTCGATCCCGGGCGCCGGTAAGAAACAATGGGCAGAGTTTCTTTCACCCTATGCCCCTGTTACCTAGCAGTAAAATAGGTACCTGGGTATTAGTCAGCTGTCACGGGCTGCTTCCTGGGGGTGGAGGCCTGGTCGAGGACCGGGCCGCAGGGACACTTGTTGGACGCCAGTTCACCCTCACACAAAGGGTGACCTATACCCTCTTAAGCTAAACAACTTGATAAGTATAAACAACGTTGTCGAGCCACAGCGCTCAGACGGTCAGACGCAGCCTGGGCATCGGAGCGAGCACACGCGCTCCCCTGACACACAGTAGCTAGCCCCTGGCCCGGTGTACAGATATATATATATAGTTTTATAATAAAACTAAGGAAAAGCTGCAGATGTTTGGTACTCCAATTCCTGCCCACAACTAATCATTCTACAACAACAACGGCAGATGAAACACTGGTGACAGCATAGTGGGATTCACCCCTGTCCTCCAGCAGCACAGCAGCGCACAGCAGTGCACAGCAAGCACAGCAACAGTGCACAGCAACACAGCAGGCACACAGCATCCCAAGGTGCATTAGTCGTAGGGTAAGACTGAATCGGGTTCGTGTTTCTATGGATTTGTTAACAAATTTTGCTGAAACTTCCAGAGGAAATAAACATCTCCTAGTTATGGTAGATAACTTCTCTAGATACTGTGAACTGGTTCCAATTCCAAACAAGACTGCAGAAACTATAGCTAGTGCTTTTCATGATCATATAATTTGCAGGTATGGTCCACCTAGGGTTATACTCTCTGACAACGGCCCGGAATTCAACAATTCTGTCCTGGAACAACTGGCTACATTGTACAGCATCAAAAAGTGTAATATAATGCCTTATCAGCCGGCTAGCAATGGCCTTGCTGAAAGAACTAACAAGAAGGTCCTTGACGCACTCAGAGTGACAGTCAATCGAGACAGTCACAAATGGGATGAACTTATGCCAATCATCCAATGTTCGATAAACTCCTCTGTCAACTCCTCCATAGGAGACACACCTCACTTTGTGCTATTTGGGACAGACATGAGATTTCCTAATGCCATCATCTCCTCGCCTCCCGCGCCACTCTACAACTATGACGACTATGTTAAGGTCAAACGGAGAGACACTCAACTGGTGTTCCAGAGGGTCAAGGAACATCTCTCTAAAGCTACTGACGATTTCACACGGTTACAAAACGCTCATGCTAAACCTACGAGGATAGGACCTGGATCTTTAGTAATGATCCTCAACCAGCGACGAGATGGTCCCATGTACAAACTGACTGAGAAGTTTCTTGGTCCTTACAGAGTTCTTGAGCATATCACAGGTAATAAGTACAAGCTGGAAAACCTAGCCACTGGAGAACAAGTACATGAGCATCTCAACCACATGAAATTAGCTCGTCTGACTGTCGACGATGACACCCAGACTCCTGTCCCTGACACTCCTGTCCCTGACAACGTACTGCCTGACCCTACCACTTTGACACCCACTTCGGTCTCAGACACGCCCAGCGAAACTATCACACCACGTGCTCACACATACAATCTTCGGTCCAGACCTGTTATTTCGACAGTACACTACCAACAGTCTGATGATTCATCTTCGTGACTGTGGTGTTCCAGTCTGTAAGGGACAATGGATGCGTTCTATCTGCTCCCCTCTCCCTGCCTGTTCGTACATGGCAGCGGAAGACTACATTCATGACGGACTAGCACCTAAGAATTCATAGTTTTATGACTAGATTAAGAGGGATTACAACAATCGTTTTGCACCCCTCGGTTCAATGTATATAGACCCTTCCACCTCAGGTTTCTTTGTTCATAGTTTATTGATCTTGTCGTGTCTCTATACACTATGTAGGTCGTAGTGTTCCTGCCACGTTCATGCTCTCCATATTTTAGTGGAAATGTCGCTTATTCAATGTATTGCCATGTAATATATTGTGCCTACGTTAGTGTCTGCCGTTTATAATCTACTTAACAGATAACACTGTGGCTGAGCATCATGAATTCCTACGCGCAACTTCTGGTCCGCTGACTCTACACCTGCCGCCGCTACCTGAAGCCGGACCTCCTGCCTCCAGTTTGCGCAGCCATTTAGCTAGTTAGTCATGATGCTCCATGGATAGCTTAGTTTGAGGATTATATTTAGGAAATATACGCATTATTCATGCATGTCCGAGACGGTGTTGGACGTCTCAAAAACTTGTTTGTTTACGGCCACTATAGGTAAATCACTGTATATAATGTTAGTTAGGTACACGCCCAAGGGTTGTCAATTTTTTCAAGCAGATCGCCGAGGACGCCGATGATAGCGTGCCGAGCGGTGTTGGACGCCAGTTCACCCTCACACAAAGGGTGACCTATACCCTCTTAAGCTAAACAACTTGATAAGTATAAACAACGTTGTCGAGCCACAGCGCTCAGACGGTCAGACGCAGCCTGGGCATCGGAGCGAGCACACGCGCTCCCCTGACACACAGTAGCTAGCCCCTGGCCCGGTGTACAGATATATATATATAGTTTTATAATAAAACTAAGGAAAAGCTGCAGATGTTTGGTACTCCAATTCCTGCCCACAACTAATCATTCTACAACAACAACGGCAGATGAAACACACTTAAAAGCCCCGAAATCATCTCAAGATAACCTCAAGATAATCACTTAACTGTCTCGCACGTTAGGGAACTCGCCTGGATGCATCTGAAATAAATGACATTCAATGCTCCTATACTGCACACAGAGATGCAGTGAAATGCCTACATTACTACCATGGTGTCAGAGCATTCAAAGTCTTCTCTGGATGGGGGGAACGAGAAATGTAAAATAATATAAATGATTCTCCCAAGTCTCCCAATCTGCTCAAGATAAGAAATTAGAGTCACGAAGGAGACGGTAAGATGTGCAGACTCCACCCCAGAGGCGCGGTGAGAGGCCATAGGCATAATGAGATAACACTATGAACATCAGAGGCCCAAGACTCTTCAACCCGCTTTCAGTCAGTATGAGAAATATCGCCAAGATAGTCGACCTTTGGTGCTCCTGAGGCTGTTAAAACACACAAAGTACCATATTGCCTCAAGATGCTTTTTATGTATTGTTTCTGAATATCTGTTGGTCATCCTCTGCAGATGATACAAAAATCAGCATGGAAATTGCTTCTATTGTCCCTGTTGATATTGTCTTCGATTGAGCAACCCAAAATATGGTGATTAACAGTGATAAATTCCAGGTACTTAAGTATGGGATAAAATGAAGGAGTTAAACGAAACACAGGTTACAAGATCCAATCTGATAGAAAGAAATAATGTCTGTTTAGGGAGCATAACCAAGCAACTATAGCGTCAGCCAGGAAAAGGATAGGATGGATTATGAGAACCTTCAAATCCAGGGATCCTATCACAGTGTTCATATTATTAAAATTACTTGTACTGGCCTGCCTTAAGTACAGTGGCCTGTCTTAAGTACAGTGGCCTGCCTTAAGTACAGTGGCCTGCCTTAAGTACAGTGGCCTGCCTTAAGTACAGTGGTCTGCCTTAAGTACAGTGGTCTGCCTTAAGTACAGTGGTCTGTCTTAAGTACAGTGGTCTGCCTTAAGTACAGTGACCTGCCTTAAGTACAGTAGTCTGCCTTAAGTACAGTGACCTGCCTTAAGTACAGTGGCCTGCCTTAAGTACAGTGACCTGCCTTAAGTACAGTGGTCTGCCTTAAGTACAGTGGTCTGCCTTAAGTACTACTCGATACTGGCTCCTCCTTCAAAACAAGAGAGACTACTGAAATAGAAGGAATACACAAAACACATACACGACACGCTTAAAAACACGATAAAACATCTCAATTATTGTGACCGTCTTAACTCTCAATGTGCACGTCAGGTCCCAAATTTGTACAGTAATTTTTTTTATATTCATACAGGAGTTTTTACAGTCTTGTAAATGACATGGTGGAGCGAATGGTATTGGTTGGAAATGGAGTGAAGAGTAGAGGGTAGAGGTGCCATAGACACGCAGAACGTTTTAAGAACATCAGGTGACCACAGTCGTTCGGTTTCCTTCCAACAAGTATAAGAAATATTGCCGCAACAAAAGTGGACTTGAAGAAAACAATTAGATTCCTAATTACACACAAAAATGTTAGATTGCTAACTAAATGTACTAAATGTAAATTTACCTAAATGTAATTACGTTCCTAATTACACGTGATGCATCAATGAACAAATCCACAAGGGCCGTGACGAGGATTCGAACCTACGTCCGAGATCATTCCAGACGCTTCCTTAATTTAAAAATTTAGGTTCCTAATTTAAAAAAAAATAAAAAATAAAATAATATTTTGCCCCCCACGTTTCGACCATCATTAGTTCAGTGCAGTCGAATTGGCTTGGGCAGCTTCATCTAGTCCGGGCCAGTTATTTACTGCTCTAACTGATAAGTTCTTTGTGATATCTACCTCTTTCACCTGTGTTTGCCGGTAACAACGTTCTCTCGTTCTGCTGTTCCTTAATTTGAAATTGGCTTCTTTAATTTTTTTTGTCAATCCCCGATAGTATCTTGTACGTCATTATCATGTCTGCACTATTCCTTTTTTCCTCCAGTTAGTAAGGCCCAGTTCCCAGTCTGTATTTTTTCTCCAAAGCTAAGTTCATTTACCTCAAGAACGATTCTTGTTGCTTATTTTTGGACCTTTCGTACTTTCGTTTTGTATTTCTTAAGGTAAGGGCGCCTGACAGCTGAGTGGACAGCATTTCGGATTCGTAGTCCTGAGGTTCCGGGTTCGATCCCCTATGGAGGTTGAGACAAATGGGCAAAAAGTTTCTTTTATCCTGATGTCCGTGTCACCTAGCAGTAAATAGGTACCTGGGAGTTAGACAGCCGCTACGGGCCGCTTCCTGGGGGTGTGTAACAAAAAGGAGGCCTGGACGAGGACCGGGCCGCGGGGACGCTAAGCCCCGAAATCATATCATCTTAAGGGGGTTCCACGGGGGCAGGATAAAGGGCTAGTTATCCCTCATGTTTAGAGAGAGGGGGGGATGATATTGAGTCTTGAGCCTTTATAGATGTTTATGTTTATAGAGTTGTCTGTCACATGGCGTCAGAACTGCCTTGAGAAATTTGTGTAAGGAATCATTCAGAGCCTTGTATACCACATTTGTCAAGGCAATCTTGGAGAATGCGGCTCCAGCATGGAGTCCATATCTAGTCCAGGAAACAACCTCTGAGAAGGTTCGAAGGTATGCCAGTAGATTAGTTCCAGGACTACGAGGTATGAGTTACGAGGAAAGGCTAAGAGATTGAACCTCACGTCACTTGCGCGCGCGTGCACTCAGCATTAGTGAGAGTGGGAGGGCACCACCCAGGAGCGGGCACCAGGCACCACAACTGTAGATTGGACAAGACTCGTCATCAATCCATTACAAAATGCCTCATCGCCAGTGTAACTTTATTCACGTCAAGGCAAGGATCTCCCTCCAGTCATACAAATGTTGATGCTCTTGAACCCTCATATGATACGTGAGAATTGTGTGCCTCTTGGAAGAGAGATGGCGTACTGTACTGTCACACTGAGAGACGTCACACTGAGAGACGTCACTGGCGTCTCTCTGGGAACGGGTGACATCATTAACACCACCAGTCTCCAGCTGGTGCCTTTCTTTTATTGTAGATATTTAAAGGTAAAATATTTATTGTATTTTTTCAGAAAGATTGTAATTCATTAAACGCCTTTTGTAATGGTTAATTCATTACAAGAGAAAGTGGAGTTTATTAAGGAGAGAGTAAGGGACAGTGATGCGGGTGAAACAACGACCCGCAGGTGAAAAGTGTGAGACGAGACGCTTTGGTCCATCTTCTAACCTTAAGTTATACACTATGTCTTCACCTGTATAATGTGACGTCTTTATGGTTGAGGCAGGTAATCCACCCTCCCATAGTGCCACCTACAACCTCACCCCTAGCAAGTTACAGCCCCGCTCCTGTGCCAGGTAAGTCCACTACGGGCTCACCATAGCCCGTGCTACTCTGAACTTAACGTTTCGAGGAGCTGAATGTAAAACGAGAACAACAACAACTCACCCTAGGTGAGGGTAGTAGAGTGGTAGAGGTTGTGGCTGGCAGTACGTTGGTCGCGGGGTCCAGTCACCTAAGAACTCCAGTTGATGTGTTGACTGTTGTTATTGTTATGTAGTGGTGGTGTTTGTGGCCTTTGTTAATAACATGATGGTACACTATATATTGTGTGGTGTTGTAATGTGTCCAGTAGGACACAAAAGGATACAGAGGCACATAATCGGTTCAGGAACTGAACCCTCTAGTTCGTTTAGCTAAGCAAATAACAATGTTTGACGCTAGTTACAAAATTATCAATGTTGTATACACATGTACACACCCTCATACGTACATGTACATATATATATACGTATACACATATACATACACATACATATCTAATCACCCACACAAATACACACAAAGTAGGACACGTGTGTTGCTTTGTGCTACTTTACTATCGTGTTTGGTTTCTTCCCAGCAGGGCAGCAACAGGTGGGAGAGCAGGAGCTGGCCACCAAGATGCTGCAGATCCAGAGTAAGCGCTTCTACATAGATGTTAAACAGAACAGACGAGGAAGGTTTATGAAGGTGGCGGAGGTGAGTAGTGCTCCTCGACTTGTTCCTCTCATTACCTTCTCTTAATTACCTGTACTGTCTCTTGCCAGGATAACTCACTCTTCTCTGTGTTATATCTCTCGTGACCGACCACGCCTCCTGGTTGGTTGTGGTGTCTCGCACTCTCGCCTACCACCACCAGCCGCTAGATAAAGATTGATTGATGAAGATTAAGCCACCCGAAAGGTGGCACGGGCACGAATAGCCCGTAAGTGTTGGCCGTTTTGAGCCATTACCAGTATCGAGAGCTGATACTGGAGATCTGTGGAGGTGCAACTGCACCCTGCGTGACGGGAGATGTCTCCCGTCGCTAGATAAAGTATGGCTTGGACGGCTGTATTAACTTCCCATTACATGCCTGAGGAGCTGGGCCGGTCGTCATCCTTATATTTAGAGGGAGGCAAAAGAGGCAAGCTTTTAGAAAGCTTTGGGCCCCTTGATGTTCATAGAATTGTCTTTAAAAGTACCTATTGCACCCGTGCTTCTCAATATATCACATTCTGCCATGCCTACTAGTATCTTCAGCAATAATTTTTGTATACACATGTAGAAGTAGTCCATCTAATAGTTTCCTGGTATAAATTATAATGGCGCTCGCCAAGAGTACAACTTGAACAATTTTAACTTATCCCAATTATTTAATGTTTTATTGAAAGGATTGAGGCAGTAAAAGTTGTCAGCAAGTTCTCTAGGTCAGCAGCGTATCCAGTTTTGAATGGGGCTGTTATTGTGCAACTATATTACACCTTTGGTAGTCTTGAAAAGTGCCACTATTGGTTGTGTAACAATAAGGTCTGCAAGCATGATTATTCACAGATCTACTTTTTTTCTTTAGTGTGGTTTAGTTTATATATTCACGAATGTGCGCATATTCAATTGGGTTGTTACGCATAAGTGTCCAGGAGCTGACTGGGAACACCCATAATGTGGCCTCAGTATTTCACTTTTTTTTGTATATGACCCGTGAAAGTTGCATCTTCCTTGCCCAAGTAAACTAACACTACTGATGGTCACACACACAGATCACACTAACGTGATGCATCAAGTGAACTAATCCACAAGGTGTGATGAAGTAAGGGCGAAAAGGGAGAACGGCCTATTGACATAGCTGGGGTGCAGGGGGGGGGGGGGTGTAAAAGCCCAGATTCACGTCCAGACCTCGTCCAGATTCACGAAGCAGTTACGCAAGCACTTACGAACGTGTACATCTTTCCTCAATCTTTAACGTCTTTGGTTTCATATATTAAACAGTTTACAAGCATGAAACTTGCCAATCAACTGTTGTTGTTATAAACAGCCTCTGGTGCTTCGGAGCTCATTAACTGGTTAGTAATTGTAAACAAAGTCGCCAAAGATTGAGAAAAGATGTACACGTTCGTAAGTGCTTTCGTGAATCTGGTCCCTGGTTTGTGTCTCGGAGAGGCTACGGGATCCAGTAAGTTCAGTAGAACTTCGGTTTCATCCTTTTAACCCTGTCATAGCTCAGTCGATTAAGGCAGTGTCTGGAATGCTCCCGGACGCAGGTTCGAATCCTCGTCACGGCCCTTGTGATTTGTTCACTACTGATGGTTTTTGATTGGCGAAATATTATGGAACTTGTTGTGGTTGAGCGGCGAGGCTGTGTGCTGGGGCGAAAATGCGAAAATTCCAGTTTGGCAGCAGGCTGCTGCTTCTGGAAACTTTCCTTATGAAGACTCCTCAATAGCTCGGTGGATAGAGCTTCGGCCGCACACACGCGGCAACCCATCCTCGACTCAAGTCCATTACATTCAGCGGTCAACCCCACAGACGCATTCATAAATTTTAACATGCTGTTCATTCAAAACGGGAATTTTCTCAAGTGTAAATTAATAAGATAATATATTAGCATATTGTGTATATATAGGCATAGGATAGGTTAGGTTAGGTGTTTAGGTTCTGTTGGCGATTATTTGTATTTGTAGTACGTGGGTGAAGCATTTACAGCGTTGTGGTTCGAACAAAATTCGTCAGTGAAGCACTTGTTCCGGATATGTTCGAACGTCAGCAGTTGTGAGTCGTGTGTAAACCGCTTTTCATTCATAAACAGGGGGTTTGGCGGGTGGATGGAATCACTTTTGGATCTTTGTTTGGAGGACGGGCTGCACGCGGGGGTCCACAGTTCGAGTCTCCCAGAGCCCAGAAGAATGGAATGTTTATTTCCACAGAAGTGTGGATGGTAATTTCTAGCGTTTTAGTATTGGGAGGGTTGGGGGGGGGGGGGGGGCTGGGGCGCTAGACCTGTGTCTGGAGAACAAGTGAACATGTCTGGACCAAAATATCTAGACATTTCTGGAGCCAGTTGCTCCAAATGGTTACAAACAGTACCGTAGGAAATGTTGTATTTGAGGCACGTGTTTCACGAGTGCGTGAGGCGGTGTTTAGCCACACTTTGAAATCAGCACCTCCACAATTATTAGATAATCGCGCACCCTCTTCCTTGCTCCCGACCCCACCAGCCTGGTGTATGGAGAAGAGTTATCCCGCCAAACACACACCGAAACTACGACGTTGGTACAACGTTCGAGCAGGTTTTAACACCTCCTAACCAGTTATAACAACCAATATAGCAAGTTGTAACAACGTTCCAATACGTCATAAACACGTTAAGCCAAGATGTAACAACTTTATTACAAGTTGTAATAAGCAGAAAATAGAGACAGTTTCGGTTTGTGTTTCCAGGGATAAGGTGGGTCAGACAGTATCTCGGGAAGGAAGCTAAGGGTTACAGTGAGGGCAGAGCCACCACTATGGAGAGAGAGTGGAGTACCGCAAGGCTTGCTTCTACGGTCCATCCTCTTTCTAATATATGGCAACGACCTGGCAGGAAATTGCCATCTACAATTTAATGTTTGCAGATGATGCAAAACTAATGAAAAAAGTCAGGGCTGAGATAGACTGTGTGGCATTGCAAACGGATTTGGGCACATCAACGACGGAAATGTCGATGACCGCTGGAGTCCTGCCCGTCCTCGTGCGAGCCCCTGGCTTCCAAATTCTTCTTTTTTCATCTACATAAACGATCTACCAGAAGGAATAGAGAATTATATGAACATGTTTGCGGATGACGCTAAGGTACTGGGGAAGACAGGAGACGCAGACAAATTGATCTAGATAAAATATGTGCTTGGAGCGACATGTGGTAAATGGAATTCAATGTGAATAAATGCCATGTCATGGAATGTGGAATCTGAGAAAATAGACCACACACAACTTATAAATTAAGTGGAAAGGAATTAAAAAAACTCCAATAAAGAACGAGATCTAGGGATGGTTTTGGATAGTAAACTGTCACCAGAGGAACACGCAAAGATCATTGTGCGAAGTAGCATATGCAAGGCTTTCTAATTTCAGACTCGCTTTTAACTACATGGATGGTGAAATACTTGAGGCCAAAATTGGAATATGCAGCAGTTGTGTGGCGCCCAAATCTCAAGAAGCACATCAATAAACGGGTAAAAGGTGCAATGGCATGCTACAAAATGGCTTCCGGAACTGAACAAGAAGAGTTACGGGGAGAGACTAGAGGCGTTCACTATGTCAAAGCTAGAAAATAGAAGAAAAAGGTGATATGATCACCACTTATAAAATACTAACAGGAATCTACCAAATTTACAAAGAGGAATTCCTGAAACCAGCAACTTCACGAACAAGAGGACACAGATTCAAGCTAAGGAAACAAAGGTGCCGAAAAAAAATATTAGAAAGTTTTCTTTTGCAAACAGATTGGTAAACAGTTGGAAAAAGCAAAGTGGTTGGACCTCACCGGTGGTGGAGGTCAAAACCGTCAGTAGTTTCAAAACGTTATTTGACAAAGAGTACTGGGAAGACGGGACACCTCGAGCACAGCTCTCATCCTGTAACTACACTAAGATAATTATAAAATAATTTATGCATTAAAAAAAGGTCTATTGACCCCACATACAAGACATACCTATGTAACACGGAGTTTTCTACTCCCTGGAGGCCGGCCTGGGGCCAGGCTGAACTTGGTCCAACAGGCTGTTGCTTGCTGCTGCCCGTAGTGCTTGTGCACATCCACTACAGCCCGGTTGGTCTGTCAATTCTGGCAAGAACTTATCTAATTGTTTCTTGAAGTTCACCTTTATTTGTCAATATTTATCATTTATGATGAGAGTATTGAACAGCCGTGGACCTCTGGTATTCAGTGTTATCTTGGTTATCTTGAGATGATTTCGGGGCTTACTGTCCTCGTGGCCCGGTCCTCGGCCAGGCCTCCACCCCCAGGAAGCCGCCCGTGACAGCTGACTAACACCCAGGTACCTATTTTACTGCTAGGTAACAGGGACATAGGGTGAAAGAAACTCTGCCCATTGTTTCTCGCCGGCGCCCGAGATCGAACCCGGGACCACAGGATCACGCGTACAGTGTTCTGTCCGCTCAGCCACCGACACCGGTCTTCTCTGAATGTGCCTATGGCACCTCTACTCCTCATTGGTTCTGTTCTGCATTTACTTCCGTATCTTTTGTTCCAGTATGTTGTTATTGTACTGTGCTAATTTTGGACCTCCAGTATCTTCCATGTATATATGTCCACATGTATCCCTCTGTATCCGCCCGCCCGTCCATCCATATCTGCCCATCCATCTGTGTGTGTGTGTCCACCAATCTACTCAACTGTCCATCAATTTACTTACCTGTCTATCCATCTCTCATCTATCCATCCATATATCTACTGTCTGGGTGTCTATGTCACTGTCCCTGTTTTTGTCTGTCAGTCTCCTTCATAATAAAATATAATGGTATAACATGAGGGTGGTGGCCAGTGAGAGGAGCGTAGTGGCATGTGAACTACTAAACCAATAGTTACCCCATTACTCCGATAGAGCGCCCTGGATTGAGAAACCTTTGAAGCTGACGAAGCAACCCGTCCTCTTAAAAATAACGTCACTTTTGGCTCGTATGCGCGCTATGGCCAAATTTGGACGTAATTTGAAATGAAATCGACTCACAAAAGTGACGTTCTGTTCCGTTTTCTGTTTGAGTCGTCCGGCGTACGCGCAGAGGTTGTGAGAGAACACTTTAAAATAACGTTTTTCATAACGTTTTGAAACTTTATGAGAATTTCCTGCCCACCTAACCTATCAGAGGACCCTTAACTTACTGTTGTTGAAAAAAAAAATCCCAAATTATTTTCATATTTTTTCATTTTCAAATTACGTCCAAATTCGGCCATACGGGCAAACGGCCAAAAGCGACGTTCTTTTTAAAAGAACAGGTTGGACGAAGAATCCTGTGTTTTGTGCCAGTATTGACAAATTATTGACAGCTGGAAATTTTTGTCATTTTCTCAATATCAGTGTTTGATGTTGCATGTTACTATGATGATTTTTATTTGTTTTGACCAGTGACAAAAATCGTAGTCGGGGGTGTGAATGTGTTCAATAGTCTCCCAGCAAGCATTATAAATGTTGAAAGACCTAAGGTGGAAGTCTCCAAGAGACATTTAAGTATGTTCTTGCAAGAAGTGCTGGCCCAACTGGGTTAGTGTGTGTGTGTGGGCCCCTACGGGGTCATTGGGAGTGACACTTCTCCCACAGGCTTCCATCTCCTCCCCCTCCCTCCCACAAGTTAGTAGAACCAACTAGGAAGGAGAACACGCTTGACCTCATTTTCACTAATAATGATGAATTGATCAGGAACATGATCACAAATTACCTGTTACTCAGATCACAACTTAATTGAAGTTCTGACAACCAGGGGAATAGACCTTCAAAACCAGTCCAGATTCCCGATGGAGGAGATTTCAGCAAATTCAACTTCAATAATAAACAGATAAACGGGAGCAAATAAACCAAGACTTCACAGAAATAAGCTGGGAAGAACAGCTAGAAAATGCAAACCTGAACCTGTCATACCACATACCCCTAAGAAAAAAGAGAAATAGATGCAGATTGGAACGGGAACGTCGTTCCCTATATAGGCGAAGAAAACGAATCGCGGAACAACTTGAGAGTCGCACCCTATCTCAAGAACGGCGAGGAAGGTTAGGTAGAGAAATAGAAACAATGAACTCAAGCTACAGAATCATACAAAACCCAGGAGAGGCAGAGAGCAAAAGGCTATCAGTGAAATAGAGAGAAATCCGAAATATTTTTCTCCTATGCAAAATCAAGATGAAAAACCACATCTAGTGTCGGGCCCCTGCGAAAGGGGAGATGGAACTTTCACCGATGACAACAAAGAAATGAGCGAGTTACTGAGGAATCAGTACGACTCTGTTTCAGCGAGCAATTAAACACATTGAAGATTGATAACTCAAATGAATTTTTCATGGAATGATACCAACATTAAATCATATATCAGATGTCACCCTATCCCCGCTGGATTTGAAGAAGCCATAAACCTTCCAGAAGTGACACACAATATGGACAATCATTCATTTTTGCGAACATTCAAGGTCTAAAGCCAAAGTCAAGGAATAAAGTCAAGTTCATAAATGGTCTCCTATTAGAGTCAAACTCCATATTTGGAGCATTCACGGAAACTCATACAAAAGATTACATGGATGGTGAAATCTGGATTCCAAATTATAATTTATACAGATGTGATAGAAAAACTAGGTCAAATGGAGGAGTAGGTCTGTATATTAAAGAGGACCTGGTATGCACAGAACTACTAAACTCAACTAATGAGGTGGTAGAGGTACTTGGAATTAAGGTAGAGAAACTAAACCTAATTATTATTTTAATATATAAACCGCCAGATACAACGGTTGAGGATTCACAGAGCAGATGCACAAAATAGAGAACATACTGATGACCTAGCAAACCCAGCTCCAGATATTATCTTCCTTGGAGATTTCAACTTACCGAGTCTAAGATGGAGAATGACAAACACAAATATCATAGCAGGGAATGACCCGGGAAATAACCAGCCACAGGTCAGAGAACTTTGAGATTCTGTGACAAATTCTCGCTCAATCAACAGATTACAGAACCAACTAGGAACGAAAACACACTAGACTTGTTATTCACAAACAATGATGAACTAATCAGAGACATAACAATCTCAGATACTTCATACTCAGACCATAAGCTCATTGAAGTGCGAACTAGCATAAATAACGGTAGTAGATCTAAGAGACCCAACAAGCGAGAAGGAATATTCAATCAATTCAATTTCAACAATAAGAGGATTGACTGGGAAAAAATAAATGTAGACCTTTCAACCATTCAATGGGAGACGGTCTTAAGCGACAAAACTCCCACACAGGGAATAGCTCAACTGACAGCTGAAGCTTACAAGGTCTGCTTGAAGCACGTGCCGGTGAGGAGGGGCAGAAAGAGGAACACTCTAGAAAGAGAACGCAGACGACTGTACAGGAGAAGGAAAAAAATAACGGAAATGCTTCGGCAGACACAACTATCACAAGCAAGGAAAATAAGCCTAAGCAGGGAGATCGAAGAAATCGAACAAACGTTGAAGCGATCATATGAGTCTGAGGAAATGGAATTGGAACAGAGAGCTATACAAGAGATAAGAAAAAATCCGAAATATTTTTTCACATACGCTAAATCAAAATCCAAAACCTCGACCAGTATTGGACCGTTAATTACAAATGAAGGTACGTACACAGAGGACAACAAAGAGATTAGTGAAATTCTAAGAAGCCAGTATGAGGCTATGTTTAGCACACAATTAACAACATGAAAGTTGATGACCAGACAGCTTCTTTATGAATGACATTCAAGCTGCAGATAATATAACGGATATTACCACCAAACTCGGAAGACTTTGAAAGAGAAATTGACAATATGCCCATGCACTCAGCCCCTGGGCCTGACTCATGGAATTCAATATTCATAAAGAAATGTAAAGTACCAGTAGCGAGAGCACTCAGCGTAATATGGAGAAAGAGCTGGATACAGGGGAGATACCAGCAGCACTTAAATCTGCAGATATAGCTCCGTTGCACAAGGGGGGAGTAAAGCCTTGGCAAAAAATTATAGGCCAGTTGCACTAACATCACACATAATAAAAGTGTTTGAAAGAGTGATTAGGAATCAAATTTCTAGTTTTATGGAAAACAATGAATTGCACAATCCAGGACAACATGGATTTAGAGCGGGAAGATCCTGTCTGTCACAGTTACTCAACCACTATGACAAAATCACAGAAGCCTAGAAGAAAAGCAAAATGCAGATGTTGTATACACAGACTTTGCAAAGGCTTTCGACAAATGTGACCATGGGGTGATAGCTCACAAAATGAGGTCAATGGGAATAACTGGAAAGTAGGACGCTGGATACTCAATTTCCTGTCGAACAGAACACAAGAGTAACAGTCAATCAGATAAAAAAGATCATGTGACGAAGTAGCAATATGCAAAGGCTTTCTCATTTCAGACTCGCTTTTAACTAAATGGATGGTGAAATACGTTGAGACCAAAATTGGAAGATGCAGCAGTTGTGTGGCGCCCATATCTCCAAGATGACACTCAATAAACGGGTAAAAGGGTGCAATGCATGCTACAAATGGCTTCCGGAACTGAACAACGAAGAGTTACGGGGAGAGCCTCGAGGCGTTCACTATGTCAAAGCTAGAAAAATAGAAGAAAAGGTGATATGATCACCACTTATAAATACTAACAGGAATCTACCAAAATTAACAAAGGAAGGAAATTCCTGAAACGAGCAACTTCACGAACAAGAGGACTCAGATTCAAGCTCAAGTGGCAACAAAGGTGCCGAAAAAAAATATAGAAAGTTTCTGTTGCCAACAGATTGGTAAACAGTTTGGAAAAAGCAAAGTGGTTGGACCTCACCGGTGGTGGAGGTCAAAACAGTCAGTAGTTTCAAAACGTTCTTAGACAAAGAGTACTGGAAGACGGACACCTCGCGCATAGCTCGCATCCTGTACCTACACTAAGATAATTTATAAAATAATTTATGCATTAAAAAAAGGTCTATTGACCCCACATACAAGACATACCTATGTAACACGGAGTTTTCTACTCCCTGGAGGCCGGCCTAGGGCCAGGCTGAACTGTGTCCCAACAGGCTGTATGCTTGCCTGCTGCCCGTAGTGCTTGTTGCACATCCACTACAGCCCGGTTGGTCTGTCAATTCTGGCAAGAACTTATCTAATTGTTTCTTGAAGTTCACCTTTATTTGTCAATATTTATCATTTATGAATGAGAGTATTGAACAGCCGTGGACCTCTGGTATTCAGTGTTATCTTTGGGTATCTGTGAGATGGATTTCGGGGCTTACTGTCCCCGCGGGCCCGGTCCTCGCGCCGACGGCCTCCACCCCCAGGCAAGCAACCCGTGACAGCTGACTAACACCTAAGGTCTCTATTTTACTGCTAAGTAACAGGGGCTCAGGGTGAAAAAAACTCTGCCCATGTGTTTCTCGCCGGCGCACCGGGATCGATCCCGGACCACAGGAGCACGCGTCCAGTGTTCTGTCCGCTAAGCCACCGACACCGGTGTTCTCTGAATGTGCCTTGGCACCTCTACTCCTCATTGTTCTGTTCTGCATTTACTTCCGTATCTTTTGCGCCGTCATAGGTAGTGTACTGTGCTAATTTTGGACCGCCAGTATCTTCCATGTATATATGTCAGCTGTATCCGCCCTCCCTCCATATCTGCCCATCCATCTGTGTGTCTGTCCAACCAATCTACTCAACTGTCCATCAATTTACTTACTTGTCTATCCATCTCTCATCTATCCATCCATATATCTACTGTCTGGGTGTCTATGTCACTGTCCCTGTTTTGTCTGTCAGTCTCCTTCGTAATAAAATATAATGTTAGCTTGAGGGTGGTGGCCAGTGAGAGGAGTGTAGTGGTGTGTGAAATACTAAACAAATAGTTACCCCATTACTCCGATAGAGCGCCCTGGATTGAGAAAACCTTTATTATTATTATTAACCTCTTTATTGACAAAATTAATACAATTTTGCCTAATCTGAGGATTTTGATAGTCGATTAAAGTGAGGATAATGCAGTATTCACTGTCTAAATCGCAGGACAGAGGGTCATACATAAGACAATAGGTCTAAACTGTATGCTGAAGCACATATATATCATGGTTACAATCAATGTTTTAATAGATGGATATGTGAAAACAAGTTTCTACTGTGCACTGCACACAAGGGCAGGGATGGATTCATAGGTGATGCAGCTTAGAAGTAATACATACAAATTGTTCTTCATTCTTTAAAATGGACAAGCAATTTTTTTATAAATTGTTAGGATGTCGTCCAGAACCACGTTAGTCAATTAAATAGTTACACAGTTGGTGGTACAAGAGGGCCAGGAGGTCTAAAGTCCTTTACGGTTGCACATTCATCAATGTAGTGTTCTAGTGAGTGCATTAAAGGTTTTTCACAGAGTTTACAATCTGAGTATTCTGGAAGTGGCTCAGCCTCACTAACCTTGCCAGATGTGTCTATAGCCAAGGCGAATTCCGCGCAATGACTACATCACATTGCCTGGTTCATTTCTGTGCTGACCATACAAATACCTATTATTACAAAACTTGTCATAACTTTTAATACTGCAGCTTTCAGGGCTCTGGGCATTTCTTAGTTCTTCTAAATCTGAATTAATTTCTTTAATTTGTATGTTTCTAATAACTGCATTAGATTAGTCCACAGTCATAATCAATGTTTTCTTTCTGCAAGCCTCATTGGCCAATCAATCTACAAACTCATGTTTTCCAACTCCAACATGGGATGGGATCCCACACAAATTTTATACAAGAGTTATTATTATCATTGGCAAAAAGTTCATTCCATTTAATATTACAATCTACGTCCGATATACATTGCGATGGGGTTATTTAAGGACTGCAGAGCACTTTTAGAGTCGCAGAAAATAACTCCACCACCATTGAGCTTAAGGTATTCAGTGGCTAGATAAATGCCCACTATCTCGGTCTGCGTCGTGCTAGCCCATTTGTTCAGTCTCTGTGTAGTAGACATGATCATTTCATTCCCTTTATACACTGCACATGCACAAACCATTGTTCTACCAGTCCGTAACTGCACAGAGCCATCAGTAAAGGCATAGGATTCCGTCGGTTTGAGAATGTGAAGATTACTGTCAATAGCTTCTACTGTTATACATCTCAAAATGTCATTGTTATACATTTGTTTAACACTGATGGGGGTATAATGCAGCGAGATCTCCACATCTTTCCAAGGGGGAATATAATGAACAGTTTAGTCAGGGTTAAGAGACACGGTCAGTTTCCGAAGATTATAGGCACAGACACCTGAACCACGCACTGTAGGGAGCTTTTTGCGGTGGAGGGAGGGAACAGTCAGAATTGTTTAGAATGTATCTCAATTTAATTTGAATAGAGCTGGGGGACCATTATTCTTCAAAGTTTTGGTGCAAAACATAGTACTAAGTAGAAGTATTCTTTCGTAAATGGAAGGTAAGTTTAGTTCCTTTCTCATGTTAACAATTCTGACAGTTCTAGGACAACCCAGGATGAAGCGCATGGCATCATTCTGTACTACATCTAGTCCTTGTAATTGTTTAGGTGAAACATTAAGAAGATGCAAGGCATAATAATCAACAACAGATCGTACAAAGGCAATATAAAAACTACGGGCCTTTTTATGTTAATGCCAAATCCTTGGCCAACAAGAGTTCTGAGAGGTTTAAGACGCTCAACTAGTTTTTTGCGCAGGTTGCTGACGAGATTTGCATCATTAACCTCGACCCAAGATATTTATATGACTTGCAAGTCTCCACGGGCACTCCATTAATCGTATAATTAACATGAAGAGAACGGGGAATAATAACCCTTGTTTTATCAACAGATTATGAGGCCACATTCTACTACTTTCTTGGAGAACGCATCAAGTAATACTTGTAGTCTTGGTTTACTGTGTGCCATAATACAATTATCATCAGCATAACATATAACAGTTTTCCGGTAGGTTGTACAGGTATGTCATGGATAAGTTTGTGCATAAGTATATTGAAGAGAGACTTTGAAGCTGACGAAGAAACCCGTCCTCGTCACTTTTGTAACGTCACTTTTGGCCCGTATGCGCACTATGGCCAAATTTGGACGTAATTTTGAATGAAATCGACTCACAAAAGTGACGTACTGTTACGTTTTTCATAGCACGTTTTGAAATCTTTGAGAATTTCCTGCCCCTTACCTAAATCAAGAGCCTCAACTTATGTTGTTGAAAAAAAAAAAATCCCAAGATATTATTTTCATTTTTTTAATTTCAATACGGTCCACAATTCGGAATGCGGGCAAACGGCCAAAAGCAGGTTCTTTTAAGAGGACAGGTTGTAACGATAGAATCCTGTGTTTTGTGCCATATTGACAAATTATTGACAGCGGAATTTTTGTCATTTTCTCTATCAGTTTTGATGTTGCATATTACTATGATTTTTATTTGTTTGACCAGTGACAAAAATCGTAGTGGGGGGTGTGTAATGTGTTCAATAGTCTCCCAGCAAGCATATAAATTTGAAAACCTAAGGTGAGTCTCCAAGAGACATTAAAGAGTTCTTGCAAGGAAGTGCGATGTCCCACTGGGTTAGTGTGTGTGTGTGTAGGCCCCTACGGGGTCCTATTGGGAGTACACTTCTCCCACAGGCTCCATTCCTCTCCCCTCCTCCCTGCTCCTCTCCTCCCCCTCCCTCCCACTGCTCCCATCTCCTCCCCCTCCCTCCCACAGGCTCCCATCTCCTCCCCCTCCTATCACCCCACTCCACCCTCACAGGTCCCCTCTCCCCCCCTCCACAGCCTCCCATCTCCTCCCCTCCCTCCCTCTCCTCCTCCCTCCCACAGGTTAGTAGAACCGAACTAGTATAGGAACATGCGGACTACATTTTCACTAATCAACGTGAATTGTATCGGAACATGATTTACAAATACCTGTTACTCGATCACAACTTAATTGAATGTTCTGTAACATGGTGAAGACCTTCACAAACCATCAGATTCCCATGGAGGAGATCTTTCAGCAAATTCAAACTTCAACTAATAACATATAACTGGGAGCAAATAAACCAAGACTTCCAAAATAAAACTGAGAAGAACACTAGAAAAGCGCAAACCTGAACCGTGCTGAACTACCATAGCCTAAATATCATCCACCCCTAAGAAAAAACGAGAAAGAGATGCAGATTGGAACGGGTAACGTCAGTTCCCTATATAGCGAATAAAACGAATCGCGGAACAACTTAGAGTCGCGACCTGTCTCAAGAACGCGAGGAAGGTTAGGTAGAGAAATAAAACAATTGATCTAAACTACAAATCATACAAACCCAGGAGAGGCAGTAGAGCAAAAGGCATCTGAAATAAGAAAATCCGAATATTTTTTCTCTATGCAAAATCAGATGAAAAAACCATTTAGTGTCGGGCCCATGCGAAAGGGAGATGGAACTTTCACCGATGACAACAAAGAAATGAGCGAGTTACTGAGGAATCAGTACACTCGTTTTCACGAGCAATTAAACACATTGAAGATTGATAACTCAAATGAATTTTTCATGGATTGATACCAACATTAAATCATATCAGAGTCACCCTATCCCCGTGGATTTTGAGAAGCCATAAACAGTATGCCTATCACTCGCACCAGGCCCGGAACTCCATATTCATCAAGAACTGTAAAAAACACACATCGCAGCCTTCACATTCTGTGGAGACAAAGCCTAGATTACTGGCGTTATCCCTGACATACTAAAAACAGCAGAGATAGCACCATGGTGGGCCTGTGGTGGTGGGTATGTGGGCCTGCGGGCCGCTCCAGAGGCACAGCCTAGTGGACCAAACTCTCACAAGTCAAGCCTGCCTCCGGGCCCGGGCTTGGGGAAGTGGAAGAACTCCCAAAACCCCAACATCAACCAGTATCAACCAGGTAT
>WNGS01000009.1:1091195-1104654 GCA_020271785.1 Procambarus virginalis
AAAAAATTGAGTCCAAGCGATGGGAAATGCTCGGTAACCTCAGGTAAAGTCCTTGCACCTCTACTGTTTCCTTAAAATTCTCATATCTATATAGACAAAAATACACGGCACAACATACAGCTTCGTGTCATCTCTCGCAGATGACACAACGAGCATGAAAATTACCTCGCTGAGAACATTGAAAATACAAACAGATGCAAAACATGGTTGTTCGATTGGGCAGCAAAATAATATATGTTTAACAGGATAAAGTTCAGGTACTTATGTACGGCAAAAATGAGGATCTGAAACATATACAGGGTACAAAACACAATCAAAATCGCCCATAAGAAAACCGGTCAAGGAGTTGGGAATATGAGGGTCCGAGATCTCATTTTAGGGCTCATGACCAACAACTATCGCACAGCTCAGAAAATGATCAGGCATTGGAATTAATGAGAACTTTCAAATCTAACTAAGATGCTAACCGATGATGAAACTTTCAAAGAAACGCTTGTGCTCTCTAGAGGGTGGTAGATGCTGCACAATGACGCCCCTTTCAAAGCTGGAGAAATTGCTGACCTGGAGAGCGTGTAGAATCCTTTACTGCTAGAATCCACTCGTAAAACACTAAACTCTGTGACCGACTAAAGAGCCTAAACCTTGTATTCCCTTGAGCGCAGCGGGAGAGATACATAATTTACACATAAATAGTAGAGCTGGTCCAAATCTGCACACAGAAATAAAACACATGAGACCAGAGCATGGCGGATTTGCGTAATTAACAACTTCCCCGTTTGAGGAGCAGGGTGCACAGTACTCCGGAGAGGAACAATACTAAACAGTTCTGAGGTCACTCGAGAAAGAAGCTGATTCAAAAACATAGAGTTAAATACACAAGAATAGGAGCTAAATCGCAAGACACGAGAAAAAGGTTAAAGGAGAAAAGGAATAAATGAAGAGACCCTGGAGACCCGGGTTCATTACACACACGCTTCCCACTTACACACAGAAGGACATAACCGGGCCGACCCCAGCACAGTGTTTCCAGAGAAACTTAGACAAACACATCCAAATGATACCTTGCCTGATCACCGCTGTGCGGTGAGGCGCAACTCATACGTAAGGGACCCTTGAGAAAGAGCCCGCCGTCCCATAGCCTGGTGACCAGTTCAGCCGAAACACCACTCCATAAGGAGGAAATAAGCAGAGGCAGAATTACAGACCGATAGCACTAACATCGCACATCCTAAAATCTTTGAGAGAGTTCTAAGAATTAAGATCACAAAATACATGGAATCACAGCATCTCCATAACCCCGGACAACATGGTTTCAGAACAGCGCTCTTGCCTGCCACAGTTGCTGGACCACTATGACATGGCATTAGATGCTATGGAAGACAAACAAAACGCTGATGTAATTTACACAGATTTCGCAAAAGCTTTGACAAATGTGACCATGGTGTTATGCACATAAAAGCGTTCAAAAGGAATTGCCGAAAAATAGGCAGATGGAATTACGCTTTCCTGACTAACAGAACCCATGTGTAATAGTCAACAAAATCAAATCCGGACCATCAACCGTGAAGAGCTCAGTCCCCCAGGGTACTGTGCTTGCTCCAGTACTTTTTCTCATCCTCATATCGGACATAGACAAGAACACAACCTATAGCACTGTATCATCCTTTGCAGATGACACTAGGATCTTATGAGAGTAGGCAACATAGAGGACACGGCAAACCTCCAGTCAGATGTAGATCAGGTCTTTCTATGGCTACAGAAAATAATATGGTGTTTAACGAAGATAAGTTCCAGCTCATGCGCTACGGAAAAAATAAAATATAAAAACGGAAACCACGTACAAAACTCAGTCAAATCATAACATAGAACGGAAAGGCAATGTAAAGGATCTGGGTGTACTCATGTCGGAAGACCTTACCTTTAAAGAACACAATAAAGTAGCCGTCACAACTGCAAGAAAAATGACAGGTTGGATAACAAGAACTTTTCACACTAGAGATGCTATACCGATGATGATACTTTTCAAGACGCTTGTGCTCTCTAGAGTGGAGTACTGCTGCACAATGACAGCCCCTTTCAAAGCTGGAGAAATTGCTGACCTGGAGAGCGTTCAGAGATCCTTTACTGCTAGAATCCACTCAGTAAAACATCTAAACTTCTGTGACCGACTAAAGAGCCTAAACCTGTATTCTCTTGAGCGCAGGCGGGAGAGATACATAATAATTTACACATGGAAAATAGTAGAGGGGCTGTCCCAAATCTGCACACAGAAATAACAGCACATGAGACCAGAATGCATGGCAGGATGTGCAGAATACCCCCGTTGAAGAGCAGAGGTGCAACAGGTACTCTGAGAGAGAACTATCAACATCAGAGGCCCGAGACTGTTCAACACGCTTCCACTACACATAAGGGACATAACTGGCCGACCCCTCACAGTGTTCAAGAGAGAACTATCAACATCAGAGGCCCAGACTGTTCAACACGCTTCCACTACACATAGGGACATAACTGGCCGACCCCTCACAGTGTTCAAGAGAGAACTATCAACATCAGCCCGAGACTGTTCAACACGCTTCCGCTACACATAAGGGACATAACTGGCCGACCCCTCACAGTGTTCAAGAGAGAACTATCAACATCAGAGCCCGAGACTGTTCAACACGCTTCCACTACACATAAGGACATAACTGGCCGACCCCTCACAGTGTTCAAGAGAGAACTATCAACATCAGAGGCCCGAGACTGTTCAACACGCTTCCACTACACATAAGGGACATAACTGGCTGACCCCTCACAGTGTTCAAGAGAGAACTATCAACATCAGAGGCCCGGGACTGTTCACACGCTTCCACTACACATAAGGGACATAACAGGCCGACCCCTCACAGTGTTCAAGAGAGAACTATCAACATCAGAGGCCCGAGACTGTTCAACACGCTTCCACTACACATAATGGACATAACTGGCCGACCCCTCACAGTGTTCAAGAGAGAACTATCAACATCAGAGGCCCGAGACTGTTCAACACGCTTCCACTACACATAAGGACATAACTGGCCGACCCCTCACAGTGTTCAAGAGAGAACTATCAACATCAGAGGCCCGAGACTGTTCAACACACTTCCACTACACATAACTGGCCGACCCCTCACAGTGTTCAAGAGGACTTGACAAACCCTCCAAAGGATACCTGATCAACCAGGCTGTGACTCATACGTCAGGCTGCGAGCAGCCGCGTCCAACAGCCTGGTTGACCAGTCAGCAACCAGAAGGCCTGGTCGATGACCGGGCCGCGGGACACTAAGCCCCGGAATCACCTCAAGGTAACCTCAAGGTAAGCTCAGGTAGGCTCCCATCCTCCTCCCCCTCCCTCCCACACACTCGCACCTTTT
The DNA here is from genome assembly GCA_020271785.1 of Procambarus virginalis. Classification (NCBI taxonomy): domain Eukaryota; kingdom Metazoa; phylum Arthropoda; class Malacostraca; order Decapoda; family Cambaridae; genus Procambarus; species Procambarus virginalis. The sequence goes on from WNGS01000009.1 coordinate 1,094,591, forward strand.
TTTAAGTAAAGAGGAAGGAGAACATAGGTGAAGGAAGTATAGAAGTGGGAAATAGTTTTATTTTATTATTATTATTATTATTATTATTATTATTATTATTATTATTATTATTTTCTACCACAGACGTGGCCACACATTTACAATGCTAACCAGCATATATACATTTTCTTCTGTCCTCCATGGACAGGGTTAGAGATGTGTCAAACATACAGTTCAGAGTGAGAGGTATGAAAGCAGGCGGCTGTCCGCCTTGCTGACACGATGTGTGGGTGTTGGCAGCTAAGCTAAGCTGGCTCCCTCTTGTCAGGGAGCTGTGAGTGTGTGAGAGGTTCTTCACATGTGTTTCACCATACATGGATGTCTATAGATGAATACTGTGTAGCATTCATATATACACACTCCGATGCTTCCACACATGTTGTTCTGTTTAAGGCTATTTATTATTATTATTTATTGAGTTATTCATACGTACACATACATATATTTAAATACTAACACATTTATATTCATATACACGTACATACAACATACATACACACATACATACACACATACACACATACATACATACATACTCAATTTTTCCAATTATGGGGGAAGGATATCTGGTCAGTATTTCATCTGGGAATTATGTACTGTGGGGCTGGGTTATCATCTAATGAGTCGAGGCTCTTGGGCCACCAGCTGTGGGAGCGGGGCGTCTCATCTTGGAGCAATCTTTCTAACATTGGGTCCTCTAACACTGGGTCCTCTAACATTGGGTCCTCTAACATTTCGATGGTGTTCCACACCCTGATGGCTTGGTGCTGCAGTCTGATGTTTAGTGGCTGTATGTTCAGGAGTTCATGGAGCTCCTGGATTGTCTGATTATATGGTGGACGGTGTTTTGCTGCTCTCCTTAGCGCCTTATTTTGCACTGCTTGCAGTTTCTGCATGTTAGTTTTCTTTATGGTGTGTAGTGGTACTGGGGGATACTCTAAGTGCGGCCGAACTAGAGCCTTATATAGGTGGATCTGAATGTTCGTACTGAGGCTTCGGAATTTCCTCAGTTTTCCTAAGGCTGCTTTGGCTTTGTTTAGTCGGTCCCTTACATGAATTTTTATCCCTGTTCTATTTATCATTCTCTTTGCAATGTCTATTATCTGAAACTTTTGTTTGTTGGTGCTAATTTTCCATTGCTTCTCAAAGTTGTTTATGAGTTCAATTGCTGCCTTGGTCGTGTCGGCTAGTAGCGGCTGGTGACATCGTCAGCGTATGTGATGTATTCTCCATGTTGGGGTTGGGGTAGGTCAGCTGTATATATGTTGAATAGAGTGGGGGAGAGGCAGCTTCCTTGTCGTACTCCACTTTTCAGTTCTATTACGTCACCCAAGTAGCTGCCGATATTAAGCCCTGTTGTCTGTTGTCTATAAAGCTGCAGAGAGTAGCAGCAAATCTCTCAGGAAATCCTAGTTCAGATATCTTATATTTTAGGCCTGTGTGCCACACTTTGTCGAAGGCTTTCGAAACGTCTCTGAGCATTATATTACACTGATCTTTTTTCGACACTGCGTTGGCTATATGCTGGTAGATCAGGGCTATAGCTGTATGGGCCCCTCTGTGGTGTCTAAACCCATGCTGCCTGGTGTTATACTTCCCTTCCATGTACTTCACAAGTTTCTGATTATTTTTTCGAATATTTTGCCTGGTACTTCAAGGAGGGAAATTTGGCCTGTAATTATCAGGCCAATTTTCACACGCTCTCAGCTCCTCCCCCTCCCTCCTCCTCCCCCTCCCCCCCATCTCCTCCCCCTCTCTCCCACCTCCCTCCCCCTCTCTCCCACTTCCCTCCCACATGCTCCTCTCCTCTGCTCCCACCTGTACTCCATCCCACTCCCCCCCCCCCAACCCACACAGGACATCCAGACTGGTAGACTCATAAACCTTGTGGAGTTTACTCCACAAGGTTGGAGTTGTAAACCTTGCTGGGAGGGTGTACGAGTGTGTACACACTGCCACAGTGGGGCGGTGTTCCGTCAGTGCTAGTGTGTGCTATACTGGACATGATGAAGGCTACTGTGTTTGACCTTTAGTAGCGGCCTGACAGCTGAATAGACAGCGCTCGGGATAGACAGTCCTGAGGTTCCGAGTTCGATCCCCGGAGGAGGCGGAAACAAATGAGCAGAGTTTCCTTCGCCCTGATGCATCTGTTCACCTTGTAGTAAATAAGTACCAGGAGTTAGACAGCTGCAACGGGCTGCTTCTTGGGGCTGTGTAACAAAAAAGGAGGTCTGGTTGAGGACCGGGCCGCGGGACGCTAACCCCCGAAATCATCTCAAGATAACCTCAATATAGTACTATACCTTCCTCCATTAGGTTAGCACGGTCATGTCCCTTTGGAAATTATTACAGTATATGCAACGTGTTCTAATGTAGAAGAAAGTGAGGCAAGTGAAACATCAAAGAAGCTTTATCTGCTTGACACCTGGTTGATGGGGTTCTGGGAGTTCTTCTACTCCCCAAGCCCGGCCCGAGGCCAGGCTTGACTTGTGAGAGTTTGGTCCACCAGGCTGTTGCTTGGAGCGGCCCGCAGGCCCACATACCCACCACAGCCCGGCTGGTCCGGCACTCCTTGGAGGAAACTATCTAGTTTCCTCTTGAAGATGTCCACGGTTGTTACAGCAATATTTCTTATGCTCGCTGGGAGGATGTTGAACAACCGCGGACCTCTGATGTTTATACAGTGTTCTCTGATTGTGCCTATGGCTTTACTGCACTCTGGTGAACTTAACAATTACTGAAATTAATTTGATTGGAAAGATTTGTTGGTAGGGAAGGCCTCCACCCCCAGGAAGCAGCCCGTGACAGCTGACTAACACCCAGGTACCTATTTTACTACTAGGTAACAGGGTCATAGGGTGAAAGAAACTCTGCCCATTGTTTCTCGCCGGCGCCCGGGATCGAACCCGGGACCACAGGATCACAAGTCCAGCGTACTGTCCGCTCGGCCGACCGGCTCCCATGTCTCTTATCCTTTCACTGTGCGTAGTAATTATACCTGCATCTCCCCGCTCACATGCCCTTCAACACTGTGTGGTCCTGCAGCGTTAACTACCTCAACACATTGTGCCTCGCAAGTGATTGTGCACACTTGTGTAGTAAGTGGGATACCTCGCTTGATTGTGGTAGAGGGACGGTGGAACAATGCCTCACTTGATTGTGGAACAATGCCTCACTTGATTGTGGTAGAGGGACGGTGGAACAATGCCTCACTTGATTGTGGTAGAGGGACGGTGGAACAATGCCTCACTTGATTGTGGTAGAGGGACGGTGGAACAATGCCTCACTTGATTGTGGTAGAGGGACGGTGGAACAATGCCTCACTTGATTGTGGTAGAGGGACGGTGGAACAATGCCTCACTTGATTGTGGTAGAGGGACGGTGGAACAATGCCTCACTTGATTGTGGAATAATGCCTCACTTGATTGTGGAACAATGCCTCACTTGATTGTGGTAGAGCAAAGGTGGAACAATGCCTCACTTGATTGTGGTAGAGGGAAGGTGGAACAGTGCCTCACTTGATTGTGGTAGAGGGACGGTGGAACAGTGCCTCACTTGATTGTGGTAGAGGGACAGTGGAACAATGCCTCACTTGATTGTGGAATAATGCCTCACTTGATTGTGGAACAATGCCTCACTTGATTGTGGTAGAGCAAAGGTGGAACAGTGCCTCACTTGATTGTGGTAGAGGGACAGTGGAACAATGCCTCACTTGATTGTGGAATAATGCCTCACTTGATTGTGGAACAATGCCTCACTTGATTGTGGAACAATGCCTCACTTGATTGTGGAACAATGCCTCACTTGATTGTGGAACAATGCCTCACTTGATTGTGGAACAATGCCTCACTTGATTGTGGAATAATGCCTCACTTGATTGTGGAACAATGTCTCACTTGATTGTGGTAGAGGGACGGTGGAACAATGCCTCACTTGATTGTGGAATAATGCCTCACTTGATTGTGGAACAATGTCTCACTTGATTGTGGTAGAGGGACGGTGGAACAATGCCTCACTTGATTGTGGAATAATGCCTCACTTGATTGTGGAACAATGCCTCACTTGATTGTGGAACAATGCCTCACTTGATTGTGGTAGAGCGAAGGTGGAACAGTGCCTCACTTGATTGTGGCAGAGCAAAGGTGGAACAATGCCTCACTTGATTGTGGCAGAGCAAAGGTGGAACAATGCCTCACTTGATTGTGGCAGAGCAAAGGTGGAACAATGCCTCACTTGATTGTGGTAGAGGGACGGTGGAACAATGCCTCACATGATTGTGGTAGAGGGAAGGTGGAACAATGCCTCACTTGATTGTGGTAGAGGGAAGGTGGAACAATGCCTCACATGATTGTGGTAGAGGGAAGGTGGAACAATGCCTCACTTGATTGTGGTAGAGGGACGGTGGAACAATGCCTCACTTGATTGTGGAACAATGTCTCACTTGATTGTGGTAGAGGGACGGTGGAACAATGCCTCACTTGATTGTGGAACAATGCCTCACTGATTGTGGTAGAGGGATGGTGGAACAATGCCTCACTTGATTGTAGTAGAGGGACGGTGGAACAATGCCTCACTTGATTGTAGTAGAGGACGGTGGAACAATGCCTCACTTGATTGTAGTAGAGGGACGGTGGAACAATGCCTCACTTGATTGTAGTAGAGGGACGGTGGAACAATGCCTCACTTGATTGTAGTAGAGGGACGGTGGAACAATGCCTCACTTGATTGTGGAACAATGCCTCACTTGATTGTGGAATAATGCCTCACTTGATTGTGGAACAATGCCTCACTTGATTGTGGTAGAGGGACAGTGGAACAATGCCTCACTTGATTGTGGAACAATGTCTCACATGATTGGGGTACAGGGAAGGTGGAACAATGCCTCACTTGATTGTGGAACAAAGCCTCACTTGGTTGTGGAACAATGCCTTACATGATTGTGGTAGAGGGATGGTGGAACAATGCCTCACTTGGTTGTGGAACAATGCCTCACATGATTGTGGTAGAGGGATGGTGGAACAATGCCTCATTTGATTGTGGAACAATGCCTCACTTGATTGTGGTAGAGGGAAGGTGGAACAATGCCTCACTTGATTGTGGAACAAAGCCTCACTTGATTGTGGAACAAAGCCTCACTTGATTGTGGAACAATGCCTCACTTGATTGTGGTAGAGGGAAGGTGGAAAAATGCCTCGCATGATTGTAGTAGAGGGACGGTGGAACAATGCCTCACTTGATTGTGGTAGAGGGAAGGTGGGACAATGCCTCACATGATTGTGGTAGAGGGACGGTGGAACAATTCCTCACTTGATTGTGGTAGAGGGAAGGTGGAACAATGCCTCACATGATTGTGGTAGAGGGAAGGTGGAACAATGCCTCACATGATTGTGGTAGAGGGACGGTGGAACAATGCCTCACATGATTGTGGTAGAGGGATGGTGGAACAATGCCTCGCTGATTGTGGTAGAGGGACGGTGGAACAATGCCTCACATGATTGTGGTAGAGGGAAGGTGGAACATTGCCTCACATGATTGTGGTAGAGGAAGGTGGAACAATGCCTCACATGATTGTGGTTGAGGGAAGGTGGAACAATGCCTCACATGATTGTGGTAGAGGGACGGTGGAACAATGCCTCACATGACTGAGTTTCAGCGACCTATATTCTTCCATTTGTTATATACTTGCTTGACTTATCATACACAGGTCAATTTGTTCAGTTGCTGGATATTATTAAACAAATATATGGGAGTGAACGTGCTTCTTTATGTTGATGTCCCTCTGACTTTTGATGTATTTTCAGATTGGCGCCGATGGTAGAAGAAACCAAGTGTTCCTTGCCCTTTCTACAGCAGCGGAATTTAGAGATCATCTTTCTCTATTTAGTGATTTTTATGCTAATCTTGGTAAGATTTTTCACTTTGTATTATTGTACAGTTTTCAAAGTTGAGATTATTTTCCATATCAATTCACCCTTCAGTACTGTCTATTTTCCTCTTTTTATTTTTCACTGCAATTTTTTTTTTCTCCACGATATTAATGATGTAGTTCTGCTTTGTTGCTCCTATATAATCATATGTTATATTCAATCTATTTTACATATCTCAGCAACCTTGTGAAAATTCCTTATGTTCATTGTTGTTTGCATATTAGTGAAAACCTGCTTGTTTTATGATATCTGCCTCAGTTCATATGGAGTGGTCATCCACAGGCTGACGGTTTTGGTATGACTTTCAACAGTTTTCCTATGTTGGTGTGGTTTAGGTGGTACTGTACATTGTCTGCTATATGTGTTAGAAGTTAAGGCTGCTCTAGTCACACCTCACCTAGACACTTCATGTAACATTAAACAGGTTAACACAATGGCTTGTTACAGCTTTATTTGGGAGAGTCTTTTCAACAAAACTTTGCAGTTCTTCCCAGACTACAAACATTTTCCTAGCCAGATCAACCATGCCCTTACTGTCTTCATTCGTCTGTTTATGAATGATCTCATTTTTTGTTGTTATCCTCGCAACTATTTTCTTAGGTTGAACTTTACCACTGACTTTCTTGGGCCATAAGAACGTGTATGTTAAGCAACAAAAATGATGAAATTGTTCACAGAGAATTCAAGCGCAGTTATCACTAGGTGGCATACAAGTGTGAACTGTTCTTACTAACTCAGACAAGTATGAACCATTGTCGTACTCTGGAGCAAATGTCGCACACCAGGGCATATTTTTCCGCATAATTTTGTCATTCATAAAAAGATTTGTATTCAGATGCAATTGTATACCGAGGTTCAGTTGTACTGTATATGGTAAACTTGAAGTGATTTTCAAATTTAGAATTAAAGCATAAGAGAACAGTAGAGAATGGTTTTGTTCAAGTTTCATTGAACTTAATGGATGAGGCTAGAATATTTATTTCTAATGAAAAGTGTCCATATTTATGTTTTTAGGCCATAATAAAACACAGCATCAACATAACAACATGTGAAATTAGAATGCAAATTCTACCTAGAATAGGTACGGGAGACATGCTGGTTGTAAGTGGGGGAATAATCATCGAGAAGGAAAGATGGGAAAGATAACAAATTGGAAAATATCTTTTGGATTTGACTGGATAGTACAGTACCTGCCCTGTACTCTACACTGGTGAAGAAACTGGACTGTTCTCTAAGAGAAGTTCCGGACCAGCCGGGCTGTGGAGGGTATGTGGGCCTGCGGGCCGCTCCAAGCAACAGCCTGGTGGACCAACTCTCACCAAGTCAAGCCTGGCCTCGGGCCTGCTTGGGGAGTAGAAGAACTCCCAGAACCCCATTAAGCAGGTATCAACCAGGTCATGTGTCCCTGTTGGTGGTTCTGGGGTTCATTACTCACATGTACTATTTTTTCTGTCTCCTAGTTGGTAGCCTAGCTGTTACGATTTTACACTGCATGTAGCTTACAGGTCTGTACCTGTAAATTATCCACAGTTGGTTAATTAGCTATTTCCTGAGGGAACTTTATATATATATATATATATATAATATGCGAACAAGCCTGAATGGTCCCAGGACTATATGCGAATGAAAAAAAAAAAATATATATATATATATTATAAAACTAACACACTCCTTTTTTTCGAGCTAAAGCCTATACATCTCGTGAAGTGGAAAATGGAAGATGATGATGATGACTGGAAGGCAGTGTGTACAGTAGTGAAGTATAGAAGTGCAGCAGTGTGGAATCACGGGTTTTAATGTAAAAGTTTAACACTTTGGGCATTTTATGCCCGAAATGCATAATTATCTCACAGAATAGAAAGTGAAAGTGTAAGTTTTCTTACACATAGAAAGTGAAAGTTATCACTTTTGTTTAGAAAAAACATCTTGGATGTACTGTATTATGTTAATGTTGTCAATTTCAGTCATATATAAGGGAATATTAAGACTTTTTGAGTTCCGATGGTGTGAAACGCATCGCCCGTACTGGGACAGTAAACTTCCCAATGATGCTTAAGGTGTCATCCGATTGCTATTCATAAATGATGCATTAAAGGTGTCATCCGATTGCTATATATATGTATATATATATGTTATATATATGTATATATATATATGTATATATATATGTCGTACCTAGTAGCCAAACGCACTTCTCAGCCTACTATGCAAGGCCCGATTTGCCTAATAAGCCAGTTTTCATGAATTAATTGCTTTTCGACTACCTAACCTACCCTAACCTAACTTTTCGGCTACCTAACCTAACCTATAAAGATAGGTTGGTTAGGTTAGGTAGGGTTGGTTAGGTTCGGTCATATAACTACGTTATTTTAACTCCAATAAAAAAAATTGACCTCATACATTATGAAATGGGTAGCTTTATCATTTCATAATAAAAAAATTTGAAAAATATATTAATTCATGAAAACTTGGCTTATTAGGCAAATTGGGCCTTGCATAGTAGGCTGAGAAGTGCGTTCTGGCTACTAGGTACGACATATATATATATATATATAATATATATATATAATTACATATATATACATATATATATACATATATATACAGTTTACAGAGACACACACACACACACAAATATATAACAATTAAACAATCAGCGTCGAAGACCTCGTCCAGCTCCTCGGAGGTTGGGTGCGTACCCAGGATACAGCACGCATTTCCCCTCTGCACTGGACACTGAGGCGCTGGAATAGAAACTGCTGCTCGTGGGTCTCTTAGTTTTCCCAATGAGTTCCTCACAACCTCCTTTAAAAACTTGAGTGCACATTTACCCAGGCGCCCAGAGTCTCTGAGCCTATCGGCACGAACCTGTAACAACGTTCTAGGTTTCTGTACTTGTGGATTTCTGGGTCTCCCTGAAGGTGGCTGCCCCCACCTCCCCTCCGCTGAGCGGTAACGTAAATAGGTATCGCCAATGTAGATGCACAGGTGTAATCCCATACGACCTGTTTACCTTCCCTCCATGGCTCAGGGTGACTCCATCTGGGCATTTTGGCTGTTGTCAGGTCTGCACAGCTGGGGTTCCTTTTGTGCTGGACCCCCAGCTGTAGCCAAACTTCTCTTGATGATGTCATTGACTGCCTCGTGTCTGGCAATTTTTCCCTGTGTCTTACGACAGATGAGACCATGGCTGCCGTATTGGTCTGCCCGTGCCCTGGCCGAAATACACACCGGTGCTCGTGGAGATAGGGGCGGCAAGGCGCAGAGCAACACCAATACTTAGGGCCCGATGATCCAGGCGGGTGCCCAAGGCGGAATTAGGGACTGCCAACAGGAAGTCCCCCAGCAGGGGGGCTTGCACAGCTAGGAGACGCGCTCTGTCCTTCTGAGAAGCTACGTCCAGCAATGCTTTGGCGATGTTCTCCACTATAGGGCTATCCCATTTGGCCTTTTACCGTCGTTTGGACAAGTTGGTCGGGTGTGTGAATTGGCGAGTGTGTCCCACCGACCAGCTCCTTCCACAAATTTGGGATCCCGAATCCCAATGGAGTTCCTTAGGTATTCTGGTAGTATTTCTTCACTAATTCACTTGTAGCACTGGTCGAGGATAAGAATGCCGGCAATGCTAACTGTGTCGCCTTGCGAATACCTATACCCCGAGTCTAACTGGGAGCGTTGCTTGGTCCCACTGGTCATCTTGCAGGGAGAGGTTTAACACTTTCATAGTTATTGTCTTTAGGAGTGAATCGTATTCCGTTAATTTTGGCTGTCAAAAAAAGGAGCACACCTGAGGAAATAGGTAAGTCTGGGCAAGGCCAGGCACCTTGTAAGAGGTACAACGCATCATGAGCATCCAAAGCCCCTATTCGCGCCTCCATCCTCCTCAGGTCTTTAAGCTTTTTCTTCGAGGACTACCTCAATGGCGTTCGAGCCCAGAGGTGCCCCTAGCAGCACACTGTCGGTGGGAGCGATCACTTGGGCTCCTGGCAATAAGATTTGTACTGCATTTATGATTGATTGGTTGGACGAGATGATTTCACACTTTGATGGTTTAGTGTAAGGCCTAACTCCTCTCCCCTAGATTTCACTAGCTGAAGA
>WNGS01000009.1:1104754-1134799 GCA_020271785.1 Procambarus virginalis
ATGTTTGGGTGCCTTCTTGACTCAAAATTTGCACTCGGTTTATCTCATTACCTAACCACAAACCATTCCGGTCAATCCTAATAAAGAATTCTTTCAAACTCCTGAGTTGTCCTCTCTTAAATGAATTTTCTTTGTTTATTTTCAATGTTATGCCACATGTGTACAGTATTTTATTTTCAAAGATTACATGATTACTCTTGCCAGTTGGATGCAGGTACAGTATATCAAAGATCTCTTCCTCATTCATGGTAAATATACTAGGTCTAATATTGATGGCAGGTTCCCTTTCCTTATTCACGTTGAATATGGATGCCTCCATAGAAGGCGTCCATGATACACAGATGCCTCCAAGAAGTGGTTCGTGAATCTCTGGCCAGAAATCTTCCGTCCTTTTATCACAGGCCTCCCAGTCTATGGCTTTTGTGTTGCTTCATATTAAAGTCTCCAAGTAACATCAATTTGGCTTTGTGTGTACTGTATCTGCTGTTTTTATTACTTCTGTCAAATCCATTATAAGACCCTCTTATTTATTGTCTAATTCTTCCTTTGTTCATGTACTGCTTTTTGGTTGGTTGTAGGCACTTACAAGTACAACTATTGTATTTCTCTGGTTGTGAATGTCTAGCGCTATTATGCCCACATTTCATGGGTTGTAAGGATTATTTCATTAACATTTAATTAATTGTTCAACACAGTGGTACCAGCACCTTTTCCTTGTTTTTTTCCTATATCTTCATATTGAGTATTTACTGTATTTCCTTTGGAATATCACCTCATTTACAAATATTCCAGTTTAGTCTGCTAGTGATGATATCGAGATCTTCAACTGTATTCTATCCTTGTCCCATCAGCAATCTGCTTACTACCAATGGTTGCCAGCCCATCCTTGGTTTCAGGTGCTAGTTGCTCAGTGTCCAAACCCAGGAGTCGTTCCACGTCTCTGCCTCTACCAGTAGATCGGGGGGATGAGGTACCTGGCTGGTTCAGTTTACTGCTCCACACTATGTGTCAGGTAATACTGATGTGTGTGTGTGTCGCCATTTGTATGGTGATTTATGAGGCTTCTTTGATGGTGTCTCACCTGCGGTCTTCTTCTCAATTACAGTATAATGTTTCTTAGTGGTTTCCAAGAAAGTTTACTCATTTTTCTTTGAAGGTTTTCGTTGAATTCTGACCTGATTGTTTTGTCCTCTTTCTCTCTCTCGGCTTTTTCTGGATCCGCATCTCGTGCTACTGTTGCTTCTTATCACACAGCATTGGCAGAGCCACTACAGCTTGGGTTTGGAGTGGATGTTACTTCCACTCAATTCTGCAAGTTTTCTTGTGCTTTTTCACTTCTGTCCTGCTCATGCACCTCCTGAGCCTTCTTGTTCGTTGGACTGAGTTCTTTCTTTTCTTTCTTCTCCTCACTTTGTTGTGGCCCCTTCGGTAAGGGATTGCTTTTGGAAGGCCTTGTTTTTGTTGGCCTTGGCCTCTGAGGGTCGGGTTGGGAAGCTTAACGCTCTCCTCAGATGTGGGTGAAGAATCTGGTTTGGATGGATCCAGTTTCAATGGTTCCCTGTTCCAGGGTTCGTGTCTCTCGGGTTGTCCAGTGTCAAGTTTAGCCACCTGCGGTTTACCCTCGTGCCCATGATGTTAGGAAGTATGCTGCTCTTGCCGGTTTTTTTTGGGGGGACATGTCTTGGGTCTCCATTCAGTTGCGAGGGATTTTGGAGTTCAAACAGGGTCCTGGCCACCAGGTATCTCGTGAACGTTCTGGTTCCTTCCTGGCCATGTGTGGCTTTGGGGCGCCTGTTGTGGCCATCTGTCTCTTCCTTGTCTTGAGACCTGTGGTGCTGCTGCCTTCCAGGTATATCTTAAGTTTATTTTGAGATGATTTCGGGGCTTTGCGTCCCTGCAGCCCGGTCCTCGACCAGGCCTCCTTTTGTTACCCTCCCCCCAGGAAGCAGCCCGTAGCAGCTTTCTAACTCCCAGGTACCTATTTACTGCTAGGTAACAGGGGCATCAGGGTGAAAAAACATTTTACCCATTTGTCTCCGCCTCCACCGGGAATCGAACCCGGGACCTCAGGGCTACGAATCCGAAGCACTGTCCACTCAGCAGTCAGGTGGCCTCGTAAGTCCCTCCTTTTACTTATCTTTGGGTAATTAGCTTCAGGGAGCCAATGAGGCTCCCCACAGGAGGCTTCCTGACACTGTCCCTCCCTCCAGCCAGCAGTCTTTCGTTGTTCAAGAACTGGAGTGGTTGGCTGCCGGTTACCTCTTTTCCCTCTTGTAGGAGGGAAGGGGTAGTGCTAACAGGCGGGAGTGCTAGTTGCATGAAATGTTCTTGTTTAGTTTCTTTCTAGGGGAGTTATCTTCATCTTTTAGGATGTAGATTGCACAGATTAACATGACAGTGGTCTGTTTTGATTCGCCTACCTTTCTGGGTCCTTTCCCAGTCAATTGCAAGTATGTCACACTTTTAAAGTGCTCATGGGTAGGCATAAGGACTCCCGTGACTGATAACCCCAAACTAATATAGCACATATGAGTACGGTTAGCATTAGGAAGCCTCTGGGGCTCACCCAGAAAATGGAGTTTCATTACATTCAATGCTGTTTTTATGAATAAGGTCTTTGATTTGATCTGATGACATGGTATTTGTCCATGTCATGTCAAGTCCATGGACTTCAAAGTTCCTGGTGCGACCACAAATTGGTTGCGAGCTATGAGTGGGAGGGGATTGGGTTCAAGCTGGTTTCTGAGTGAGTAATTTGATCATTTGGCTATTTGTGCTTTGCTATTTTTGTTTTTTGTTTTTTAACCCTTTAACTGCCCTTTAACCCCCAAATATGACACCCCCCCCCCAGTGCGCAGGAAATAAATTCTCTGGAGAAAATTCTTTGTTGTTTTTTGGAAAGTGTCAAAAACCCTTCCCTGAGTATGGGTATAGTAACAGAAGGTCGAAATTGTACGTACTTTGGCTGCTATGGAGTCCGTAAGTTGGCACGTGACGTCATCATTCCCTGGTCGCCTGTGACGTACGCCCCCGGGGCCAGTAGGGCGCCTGGGGCAGGATGCGCGAGTTGCCGTGAATATATTTTTGTTCATTTTCTGTGCACAGTTCCAAATACATTTTATTTGCTTTTACATGCCAATCCTATGTATAATGAACACACACACTTTATTATGGCAGAAGAACATCCGTACTGTCCGAAGACACGTGCATAACATGTGTGCACATATTTCCATTGTATCGTGCTAATTTATGTATATATACAGTCTATTTACACACTATACACTATCACACACTATATACATTCACCATCAACACACTCAGAACTCTGCGAGTGTCAGCTGCCACACTCTCACTCCTCCAACATCCAGTCTGTCCCTCACTCCTCCAACATCTTACTCGCCAACATTACTCCTCCCAACATACTGTTATTGTTTGTATTACACTATTTACACATGTTATGTATACCTATCTACATGTTTTATTCACCACAATTATGCTAGTAAGCCAGTTTTGTGTGCAAACTTTACAGTGGCCACCATACAGTGCATGAGAAATAGCACAGCAGCTAGCAGATGATGCTACGATTACGTCACCTCCCTCACCAAAATAGCTCCTCCCAACGTACTCCTGTTGCTGTTATTACACTATATACACACATTGTATATACCCATGTACAAATGTGTTCACCATAGCAAACCACTAAGCTTGTATGATGAGCAAACAAGAGTGGCTGCCACACAGTGAGGCTACCTCGATTCTCTCCCTCACCCCCTCACCACAATTACTCCTTCCACAATACTACGCACAGTGCTTATTATAACCACAATCCTGCTGTTATCACAATACTGGTCACTAAATCCTGTAAATACATAATTGACCACAAGATTATTTTGTAAAGGAACCTAAGAAGTCGTTTGAAGATTCCTAGATGGACGAAATAATGCTGTGATGCTGTGGCTAGTGCTGTGAACATCGTGAACAGCATTGAATCACTGATATTTGAACATTGTACACAGTCATTATCACACTCAGGCTCTTCTATAATACTATCATAACTAAATAATACAAGTTATATATATATTTTGACATTACTGTATTAGGCAATGCTGTGGTCACAAGCTGAACAGCAGTGCTGTGAGCTCATGCTGTGTGTGTGCCAGCCTTGGTTGCTCACTCACTACTGAGGCTCTCACACCCGGGAATGTGGACCACAATTTTTTTAAAGATGGCGTCTGTTTACAAGAGCCCTGAGGAAGCTGATGCGAACCCCACGTAGCCGCGGGAGTTTTGAATGGAACGTGAAAAATACAAATACAGTACCCAGAGGTGCGTAGCGCACCCCAGACGTGGGCCTGCAGGCGCGTTGCTCAGTTAAAGGGTTAATCTTGCAGTTGTCTGTATTACTTTGCTGTCTTTCTGGATGTTTACCCAGTGAGGGTGATTGTAAGAATCCTGTGTTGCCTGTGCCTCTGGGAGCAAACCATGTTCGTGCTCTGGTTTCCAGTAGGGTATACAGCACTGCTAAGGCTCATGTGACTCAAAAGAGGGAAGCTGTAGCAGCGAGCTAGCTTCACAAAGCTGCCAAGACCCTTTTAGAAAGAGGCGTTTCATTACATTCGATGCTGCTTTTTTTTAAATTGTTCTTTGGAATTTATTGGGATTTTATTATATAGAAAGATGTTTATTGTGTTATGTTCTTAAATATTTAACCTATTTCTCTTGATATATATACTGTGTATTTAAAATAATGAAAGGAATTAAAAAATAAATAATATACAGTTTTATACTGATGCATTAAAGCAATTTCTAATTATTTAGTACCTCGATCAGGTCCACCAAATCCCGATACGTTACCTGAAGATGGTAAACTCAAGTCAGAGACTATGGTGAAAGACAACAGACGGTACTACCTAGACCTCAAAGAAAATTCAAGAGGGCGCTTCCTAAGGGTGAGTTTGGTATGTTTTTATGTCTTGTGAGGAACAGATTTTAATGAAAGCTCTTTAGGGAATTGTTTAATGTACTGTACAGTAATTTTAATAATTTTTTATAAAAATAACTTGTGGTTTTAGTAGAACATTTGTAGCCTGGGGAAACATTTTCAGTGACAAACTTGTCTTCTAAGAGCTAAAATAATCAATAAATTATTTTTTGTGACTTAAAATTTGTTCCACTGCATTAATAATTTAATAGATGCCTTTAACAGAAAATAATAATCTCTTGTTTAGTGTACTAAATGCTGGTTTACCCCATACCAAATGGAGAAACACCAGGCCTTGGAAGCCCACCCTTACCTTCCAGAAGTCATGACCAAAATCTAGCTTGCTCTAGGAGATGGAGGAGTCTTGGGGATCACGGATAAACCCAAAACTGGGGGAACCCACCAGAAACCTAAGCACAACAAAATAAGCAAACAAATAAAAGAAATTAGGTAGCCAAGGGTAATGAAGCCAAGAGTCATTGCTACAATGTAAACACCAGCTATGTTGTGCCTGCCCACCATCAGGTGACAACCAAGGTCACTAAGGGTTTCAGCCAGCCCACACACTGTAAACACCAGCTGTGTTGTGCCTGCCCACCATCAGGTGGCGACCAAGGTCACTAAGGGTTTCAACCAGCCCACACACTTGCTTGTCTGATCTAGTCTAAAGGCATGTCTCCTTTGATATATTCTGCCTGCCTTCACATCTTCACATTTCAGCTAATCAGTGTTGGCTTTTCCTGGAACTTGGGCTCTTCTGGGGATTATTGTTTTGTTGCTACTATTCAGTAATTGTGTGTGTTTTTGTCACCCAAATTGCATGTGGACTTGCTTAATATGTCACCGACTTTGGTGATATGCATGCATGTTCCTACCCAACAAGAGTTACATACTCTGAAGGGTTGAGGTTCCTCTTTTATGAGCTGACTCCCCTTGAATTACCTTGTTTTGGGGTGGTGTAATTACCTAAGTGTAGTTACAGGATGAGAGCTACGCTCGTGGTGTCCCGTCTTGCCAGCACTCTTTGTCATATAAGGCTTTAAAATTACTGACGGTTTTGGCCTCCACCACGACCTCACTTAACTTGTTCCAACCGTCTACCACTCTGTTTACAAAAGTGAATTTTCTTATATTTCTCCGGCAGCTTTGTTTCATTAGTTTAAATCTATGACCTCTTGTTCTTGAAGTTCCAAGTCTCAGGAATTCTTCCCTATCGATTTTATCGATTCCTGTTACTATTTTGAACATAGTGATCATATCACCTCTTTTTCTTCTATCTTCTAGTTTTTGCATATTTAATGCCTTTAACCTCTCCTCGTAGCTCTTGTCCTTCAGTTCTGGGAGCCACTTAGTAGCATGTCGTTGCACCTTTTCCAGTTTATTGATGTGCTTCTTAAGATATGGGCACCACACAACCGCTGCATATTCTAGCTTTGGTCTAATAAAAGTCGTGAACAATTTCTTTAGTATTTCACCATCCATGTAATTAAAAGCAATTCTCAGGTTAGAAAGTGTAGCATAGGCTCCTCGCACAATGTTCTTAATGTGGTCCTCAGGTGACAATTTTCTATCTAGAACCACCCCTAGATCCCTTTCTTTGTCAGAATTCTTTAAAGATTTCTCACATAATTTATAGGTTGTGTGGGGTTCTCCAATTCCATATTCCATAACATGGCATTTATTCACATTAAATTCCATTTGCCAAGTATTGCTCCATATACTTATTTTGTCCAGGTCTTCTTGAAGGGCATGACAATCATCTAGGTTTCTTATCTTCCCTATTATCTTAGCATCATCAGCAAACATGTTCATGTAATTCTGAATTCCCACTGGTAGATCGTTTATGTAGACAATGAACATTACCGGTGCAAGAACTGAACCCTGTGGTACTCCACTCGTAACATTCCTCCAATCCGATACCTTGCCTCTGATTACGGCCCTCATTTTTCTGTCAGTTAGGAAATTTTTCATCCATGTTAGTAGCTTACCTGTCACCCCTCCAATATGTTCCAGTTTCCAGAACAACCTCTTATGGGGAACTCTGTCGAAACCCAGATAAATACAGTCAACCCAACCATCTCTTTCCTGTAAAATCTCTGTGGCTCGATCATAAAAACTGAGTAAGTTCGTTACACAAAGGATCTTCCAGATCGAAAACCATACTGTCTGTCTGATATTATATCGTTTTCCTCCAGGTGTTCTAACCATTTAGTTTTAATTATTTTTTCCAATATTTTAACTATTACACTTGTCAATGATACAGGTCTATAATTAAGGGGGTCTTCCCTGCTTCCACTTTTGTAGATTGGAACTATGTTAGCCTTTTTCCACACATCAGCTGCAACTCCTGTACACAGGGATGCCTGAAAAATCAGTTGAAGTGGAATGCTGAGCTCAGGTGCACATTCTCTCAGAACCCATGGTGAAACTCCATCTGGACCAACTGCTTTGTTCTTACTTAGCTCCTTAAGCATTTTTTCCACTTCGTCTCTAGACACCTATATGTGCTCTGTTGTTTTCTGGAATTCTTATTGTGTCTGGTTCCCTAAAAATTTCATTTTGTACAAACACACTTTGGAACTTTTTGTTTAGTGTTTCACACATTTCCTTTTCATTTTCCGTGAATCTATTTCCCATTTTCAACCTCTGAATATTATCCTTTACCTGCAATTTGTTTTTATGAATTTATAGAATAGACCTGGTTCTGTTTTACATTTGTCTGCAATCCCTTTTTCAAAATTTCTTTCTGCCTCTCTCCTCACTGCCGTGTAGTTGTTTCTCGCATCTTTGTATCACTGGTATGTTTGGGGGTTTGGCCTCTTCCTGTATTGATTCCATTTTTTTGTCTTTTGGTCTCTGGCCCTCTCGCAATTTCTATTGAACCAATCCTGTTTCCTAGTTCTGCATCTCTGTTTTGGTATAAATTTTCTTGTACCTTTATCATATATTTCACAAAACTTGACATACATCTCATTCACTTCCTTGCCTCCCTTTGCCTAGCAAGGACAAGTCTGTCCAATTATACTCACTAAAAAAATTTCAAAGGTTGCCATAATGTCCTCTCCTGAAGTCAGGTTTTCAACTGCTTCGACCTCCTTATTTTCTTCCAGATTATAACGCATTGCATACTTTATTCCCAAAAAGACATGGTCACTTTTACCCAAGGGAGGAAGGTACTGAATGTCAAATATTTCTTCCTCCTTCCTGGTAAATATCAAATCTAGTATGGAGGGAACGTCCCCTTCCCTCATCCTCGTAGCTTGTTTAACATGTTGATACAAGAATGTTTCCAGGATGAGGTCTACAAATCTACATGTCCAAAAATCTTCTGTTTTAGCTTTATATGCTTCCCAGTCTATGGTGTGTGAGATGTACTTAACCATGTGGTTCATGTAAGTGTTTGGGGGGTTTGTTCAGCCAAGATGCAGGTGGAATCTGAGTTTACGACCCAAGACATGTCCCCAAAAACCCCTTCGAGAGCAGCCTACTTCCTAACATCATGGGCACGAGGGTAAACCGCAGGCTGGCTAGACTTGATGACACTGGACAACCCGAGAGTCGAGCCCTGGTACAGGGAACCAGGGAAACCGGATCCATCCAAACTGGATCCTCCACTCACATCGGAGGAGAGCGTGAAGCTTCCCACCCAACCCCCAGAGGCCAAGGCCAACAAAAACAAGGCCTTCCAAATGCAATCCCTTACCGAAGGGCCACAACAGAGCAAGGAGGAGAGAGAAAAGAAAGAACTCAATCCAAAGACCAAGAAGGCTCAGGCGTCTCGTGAGCTAGACGGAGGTGAAAAAAGCCGGAGAAAACTTGAGGAGCCGAGTGGAAGTAACATCCAGTCCGAACCCCATCCGCAGTGGCTCCACCAATGCCGTGTGATATTTTTGTGTGAAGATAGTGTGAAGATAGTGTGAAGATAAGAAACTTATACTCTCATTGAGAAGAAGACTGCAGATGGGACATCATCAAAGAAGCTACCAAATCACCATACAAGTAGCATTACACATACACACACACACACACACCACACACACACACACACGTCAGAAAGACCTGATGCGTAGTGTGAAGCAGTGAACTGAACCAGCCAGATACCTCATCCCCCCTATCTACTGGTAGATGCAGAGCCGCAGAACGACTCCCGGGTTTGGACACCGAGCAACCAGCGCCTGAAACTTTAGCTGGGCTGGCAACCATGGAGCCAGGATAACCACTCACTCCTGATATGAATCCAGTCGAGCCAGAACCCGGAGCAACAGCTGGACTTGGGGAAAAAAGATACAGGAACCCCCTCCTCGAACAGTCCTGCCAAAAAGCGTCTACTGTGAGAGTCTGCAGTCGGAGAACAGTGCCACGTACAATGGGAGATGCTGAGACCACTCCGGCGCGAAGAGGTCCACCTCCGGGCGCTCGTGGTTGCCTGCTCCATGGGCTGGCAACCATGGAGCCAGGATAACCATTCATCCCTGATATGAATCCAGTCGAGCCAGAACCCGGAGCAACAGCTGGACTAGAAAAAGAGGTACTTCATGTTGCCTGTTGGGTCGGTGACACCTTTGCCCCGGAGTCCTGCAAGTTTTGTTGCTTGTTTGTGACTCAGTTCACCCAGTCCACTGGTGAACACTCTTCAGGTGCAGGCAGCGCAGGCGTTGCATGCTCGTTTTAGGTTGCTGACCCAGAAGCCCTAAGGCTGCCCATTTTGGTTATAGGGACCCGGACTTAATGGTGTTAGTCACCTCGACTTTGGTTCAGTCTGCGCCCTCTTGTCCTTTCCATACTGTGGTTCATTCTGGTCCTCCCCCCCCCCCCCACCGCCCCTGCTCCAGTTCCGAAACGTCTGAGGGTTTCGGGGTCAGGGCAGGCTTTAGTTGGTTTCAATACTCAGGCAGTCTCAGGGGATGCCCCTTCCTGGGTGTTGACAGAGGCATTCGAGTCGGTTCCTCCTGCTGAAGTGTCTGGGTCAGACCAGTGGGCCCCCTTTCTTCCTGCTTTTCCGGCTGCTCCGGCTTCTCCTTTTAAGGCTGGGCTTTGGGGGATGGTTCAGCCCCAGGTCATGCTGTGGAGGTTCCCAGGTCTGGGGATGGGTTGACTTGGGGGCCTTGGACCCAATTGAACCCCGCTTGGGTTTTTGTATCTTCTGAGCAGGGCTTGTTGTTACAGGGAGTGGAGTTTTCTTTTCATCCCCCCTCTGCGTACGAATTGCATTTAGTGTCGGCCCCTTCCTGAGTTTGGTTTCGTGTCCCCTCGGGTCCATCGGTCACATCCTTCCAGAGGTTTTCGGCTTTCCGCATCATGCCTCATGAAGTGCAGGAAGCCATTGCGGCTTACCTCCTGCACGACCCGGATTATGCGTCTTTAATGAATCCGTCTTCATTCAAGTTTGGTTCTTCATTTCTTTACTGGGTTCGTTGAGAGATTCCGGAGTCACCTTGGCTTGTGGACTGCCCTGTTTTTTCGTTGGGGGGCTTGGCACACGTTCTGTCGGTCCTGCACGCTTGAGTGGCGTGAGGCTCTTGATAGTGGTCCAGGTTTACCTGGGGGGCGAGTTGAGCACCTCATTGCGTACTTGTTCGCCCCGGCCCTTCTGCAGGATGTTGGCATCTTGCATCTTCACATGAAAGTTCCCACCCTTTCGGCTGCACTGATTACTGTGGATTTGCATGCTCGTGGCCTATTGTCTTTGGTCTTGCGTTTCTTTCCTTTCCTGGAGCTGTCCTCAGATTGGCTTGAGGAGGATGGGCTTGGGGCTGTTCCTGGGTCTAGTGCCTTGGTTTCAGCGGCACATGCGTCGTCTGCCGTGTTGAAGCTGTTCGCGCCGATAATGCGGGATGCAGTGTCTCTGTTTTTTGCTTCTTGTCTAGTGTGTCGGCAGGCTATGCTCGCGATCTCCTTGGAATCTGCGTGGTCCCTGGCTCAGGGTTTTCGTCACCTTTTTGTCCCTTGCTGTTGCAGACTCTGCAGTTGGGCATTATCTGCAGGCAGCTTCTTCCAGTTGTCATCCAGTGTCGGACTTGTTGGTTCTCCAGGGGGCCTGTGGGATGGGTCTTCCCTGAAGGGTCGGGCCAGGGCTTGGGGTTCCTCCCAATGTGATAGGCCAGTAGTGCCGGTTTCAGGGCCGGTGCAGCCTTCGACCAGGCATTCATTTGGTCAGTGCAAGGATCGCTCTGTAGCAAAGGTCGGGTTCACGTAAGAGGCATCAGCCCTTTCGCAGTTCGTCCCATTGACGGGGCACTGGGGGAGAGGCTCGCTCTGTTTGCTCACGCCTGGTCCCATGATATGTGGGCCTTTCGGGTTGTTTCGAGCGGCCTGCAGTGGCATTGGGTGGCCCCTCCCTCTTCCTTCGGGGGGTTTGAGACCGGTGGAATCGGGAATGGCACCCTATGGCGTATATATACGCCATGCGCACCGTCGGACATGTTACTCAGGGCGTATATATACGCCATGCGCAGTTTAAGGGTTAAGGGTTAAGGTTAGGTTAGGCTGCTGTGCATTGAAAGACTTGGTTTACATCATTTTGGAGGTTTGCTGTTGCCTTTATTATTTGTACTCATCAAAATTCCTTTGTTGAATATGAGAATGAGGAAGAGTACTGGAGCAAGTACTGATCCCTGCAAGATTGACTTTTTACAATTGATAATGCATACGCTTGAATGAGTTAACCAATTTGAGCATAATAGAGCACATCCCTGTGCACATGACAAGCGCCCACAACTTGTGAACCATACATGTGGTTGTTAACTTAAATTTCCCACACCGGTGGACCACTGGATAATATGTTCACACACACAACTTGTGTAAAAGTGAATGTACCTATCTTGAGATGAGATGTTATCTTGAGATGATTTCGAGGCTTTAGTGTCCCCGCGGCCCGGTCCTCGACCAGGCCTCCACCCCCAGGAAGCAGCCCGTGACAGCTGACTAACACCCAGGTACCTATTTTACTGCTAGGTAACAGGGGCATAGGGTGAAAGAAACTCTGCCCATTGTTTCTCTCCGGCGCCCGGGATCGAACCCGGGACCACAGGATCACAAGTCCAGCGTGCTGTCCGCTCGGCCGACTGGCTCCCCCCGACCTAGCATTAATTCACTGCATAGTTTCTTTTACATGGGGGTACAGAAACAAATGACTTCTGACTCCTGTTACAAGCTGAGTGCTTTCCCTTCCCATAGCTTCCCTTCCCATGATTAGCCTTACCTACTAGTTTCTCTTGGAACACGACGCATAAATCTGTTAAACTTGGGTACCCAGTTACTGCTGGGTAAACAGGGAACAGTTAGGATTTAATTCTTAGTCAATCCTCCCTGGTCAGGATATGAACCCAAACCAGATCCCTCACAAAGCGTAGGTTGAATTGTTTGCTTTTAGCCAATTTAAATAAATATCCTAATAAGAGTTTAACATTTGCAGGTTTCACAAACAATAGCAAGGGGTGGGCCACGGTGTCAAATCGCTATCCCAGCTCAAGGCATGATAGAATTTCGTGATGCTCTTCAGGAGTTACTCGACGAATTTGGTACAGATGATGGTGGCTACAAAGGAGAGCTACCGGAAGGACGGCATATGCGAGTAGAAAACAAGAATTTTTATTTTGACATAGGACAGAATAACCGAGGAATCTATATGCGTATATCTGAGGTAGGAAAATATATTCTCTCCCTTATATTCTTCTATCTGTAATGCATGTAAAGATTAACTTTTTTTTCTTAGAACCTATTAAAATAAATATTTTAAATATGATTAGCATTCAAGTTGTGAAATACAAATATACAAAAAATACAGTGCATATTAGTTTGCAGTAATGTAAATGAATTTTAGTTTAAAGAAGGCAACATGTCATAATATTAAAGTGTGGTGTGTGTTTTTATATATCAATATTTTCAAAGTTCTAGCAAATTAATTCCTCAAATTTTTATATTGCAGGTTAAGACTAACTTCAGGACAGCTATTACCATCCCAGAAAAATCTTGGTCACGGTTTCGAGACATATTTGCTGATTATGTAGACAAAATGAAGGATGGTGGAGAGAAGGGCCCTAGTGAGAGTAATAAATGAGTTATGTGGCAGTGTTAGGTATGGTAAAGGATTGACTGGTGACAGGCACGTGTGGGGATGGTGTTGTGTTGTGGCAGTCAGTAAGTGGTCACACCAGTGCTGAGAGACCACACTGTTGCCACCTACCCTCAGGAGGACCCTCTTGTTACTCCAGCCCTTGTCTTGGCTGCCATTCCCACCACAAACTGCCAATCTACTCCCAGTCTACTCTTGTATAAAGTGTAAAGAGAAGTCTATAACCAGAGTCATTTATTGTATAGCTTATGAACCAATTACAGATACCAGTGAGAACGGAAAATCTGTTGCCTCTGTTTGCAGAAGGAAAAGAAAATGTCCTTGGTAGACTTCCAAAGCTATAGAAAATGAATTTATAGACAAACATAAGTGATAAATATAATACTAGAAGACTTACTGTCATTGGCGGCATTGTAACTTGATGATATGGGAATTACAGTAACTGATTGCCTGTTTATGTGTGTAGCATTTAAAGAACTCACTGTGATATGTTTATCACGCACTTGTGAGTGAATCGTTGAAAAAGCTTGGTGAATCCAGTATACAGAACCTCTATAGAACCCAACATAGACATGGCTCACTGCAGGTTACATACAGTTATTGTTGAGAAAGTCATGGTAACTGAACTGTTGTTACTGTTGTGTGAGGCCACACTAGGCCGGTGCCCATTAAGCAGTGTGGTGGAGTTGAGCCTTGGAATGGTGTACTGCTGCCCAGTCCACACACCTGCCATGCACCCTTTGCATGACCACTTGCAAGATTTGGTTTATATCAACAGATCAAGATGACAGCAATATGGGAATAACAGGAATCACAAACTCATTATAGGTACACAAAGGGTTATGACGGGTGCGTGGGTGGTGGGCAGCAGTCGTGTGCCGCCGTCCCAATGCGGACTGACCTCACCAGCCACTGCCACCAGTTGTCATGTTGTCTTTCATTGCCACTACCCATCTTAGCAGCAGCAGATGATGTACCAGCAGGAGCAAGAGCAACAACCATGGAGCTAGTTCAAGGACTGGGGACAGTACGGTTTGTGTCAAGTCGGATCTAGATTGACGGCAGATACATGAAGCCAGATAGGGACTGTACATCATACTCATGTAATAGCATTATGGTGCCCAAGTGAAGTGGCAGAGTACCGTCCTGTCCCCCTGCCACCTGCCTGCCTTGCTGGATGCCCTCTAGCCTCCATGGGTTCCCACCCAACTCGCCAACAGTGCCATCAGCAGAGCCTCAGGACCTGTCCTCTTGTTCCTTATAAATTTGAAAAAATAATTGACAAGCCTTTGGAAAGAGATAACATGAACAGCATGTTGACTTGACTGTTTGGGGTCAGTAATGGTGCTGGCCATTGATAAGGTTAACGATACCTTCACTGGTAGCTTCTGCTGGTATTGCCAGTGGACCAAGAGGTCAGGTAGGACAGTGCTCGAGGCTGTGGCTAGGCACCATCAAAATTCAGCGACTTTCCCCATCTACGAAGACTGAAACCTCAAGTCAGGACACATCACACTTTGTTTACTTACTTTGTAAAATGATTTGCTATAGATAGAGACTTAATTAGTATGTGAATTATCTTGCTGTACAATCGTGTCATGCTTTTTCTAAGTGCAGAGTTTGGGATGTCAGTGGTGGACCATACGCTTCAAGAAACATAAGTGTTGGACGACAAATTCAAACTTCCCCCATCCTTCATAACAAGGCTTATCTTGTGGACTGTGGAAAGGTACATTTGTTGGTGCATTTGGAGGAAACATGACATGAAAGCATGCAAGAATGATTGACACAGCTTTAATAGTAACAGAGTAGGATGAAATGGGAGTTTACATACATCTATAATTGATACCGAGAGTTTTTTTGTGAAAAGATTTATGTAACTAATCATGTTATTTATATGAATGATCACTTTCTACATAAAACTGTAAAAACTGTTTGGTAGGGTGTTGGCCATGTGTATTGAGGTGGTAATAATGTGTGATCCCCAGACCAGGCCTGATCACTCATCCTCACCACCATGTTTCTCTTCCACCTCTATATACAATCAGTCCTGGGCATTGTGCCCCCATACACTTTCATTTTGCTGATTTTTACATGAGCATCCTAGACTGGTCTGCAGTCTCCTGTGTGTGTGTGCTTATTATTTTTTTTTTCAAGAGGTATCATGTTATCTGTATTTCATGATTTTTGTTGGATAAAGGATGTGTAGTTGATAGGTTTGTGTATTAGAGTACTCAGAAACATTTTTTTGTTTTTTTGTTTTTATTTTGTTTTTTTATACAAAGTGTATAGAAGTAAGGAGGGGATGAGATGTACTGCGATGCAGACCAATCTAAGGAGTGACTGGCTGTGGCTCGTCTCAGTGGCCCAGTGCTGGCTGATGGCACTGGTCCTCTGTCTCTGGCAGGGGTATAGTTTTTTATGTTAATATTAGATTTAATTTTCATGAATTTATAATATTGGTTTTCCTCGTTAAGTATTGCGCCTGTTTCCCTCCATGTTGCTGATCTGCAGTTGACTGTCAGATACGAGCAACTAACATCTAGCAGTTTTAAAAGAAAATTTTCTTTCAAGATTGGAAATTGTTACATTTTTTAGTTATTTATGTAATTATGTATGAAGAATACATATATATGTGGATTTCTTATATTTTAGTAAAATAAAATTTTGAGCAGTGGGTGATAGTGTGGTGACATGAGGCAAGTATAGCTGTAGCCAGCATGTGTGTCCTGGCCAGGCTTGTAGGCGCCCTTCTACCAAGAGTACCCACGTGGGTAGTTGAGCTTGGTGTAGCAACTTTCCTCACTTTAAAGGCAAAATTTCTTATCAGTTTTTGGTGTGCTGTATGTAATGGAATTTTCTATACTGGAAATTTGTAGAAAAAGTGGTTTGGACGTTTATTGGCAGATTGTGGAAAATAAAAAGGTGTGGAATGTAAACTCGGCATGGAACGTGCTAAGCATACAGTAATTTGATGTTCCTATACATTTAACACAATAGTAGATGATGCATAAGCTGAGAATGAGGAAAGGAACCGTTTACATCTTATGCTAGCACCATTATTGTAGTAAGGTTGTGGTGAATGGAGTAGGGAAGTGGGTGCCTGTTTAGTGGAAGGGTGTCTTACTAGTGGAGAATGAGTGGGAGCCTCAAGCTACTGATGCAGGCAAACATTTCCGTACGTATTTGTGTCCATGTCTGTTGCTCCATGTTGACCATCCCCGAGTAGGATACTTCAATCTGTGTTACCAAACAGTGATGAATAGAAGCCTTCATTGTTTGTTTTCAAGCCAATTCACTGCCATTTTTTGTCGTATCATGGTGATGGAATTGAAGAAGTATAAACAGTCCAGGGTGTTGGCTCACTGTGAGTGAAGTTTAGCTGTGGAAGTATTTTCTTTGATTTGGGGGACATTTTTTTGCCCAGTTTTGATGAGATTTGAGAAAATTTGTTGCTTGATGTGCCTGGTTTATACAAGAAAAGGCAATTTAGTTTTCCAAAAAGCATTTACTTTCTTTTGTTAGGAGCAGCTATTCTCCTTTGATTTTTCATTTAGCTTTTATTTGTGTTTGAGTGGTCGTACATGGATTCTGAACTGCTTCAAGTCTTGCTCTGTTATAATTATTGATTGGTGATATGTAATAGTCTCACTTTAATCCCATCATGGCAAGAAACATCAAAGATGAAATGGGATCCTCTAGTGTTCTTGTACTACTATCATGTCCTGTGTGTCTTGACATGCTTTGTCACGTTGTTCAACTATTTCTGAATATGGCAAAACTGCAACAGTACATATTAATTCTTTTCACATGCAAGAAATTTTTTGAAAATTGCAACTTTGTGATTATCACAAAGAACTGCCAAGCAGATCTTGCTTTAAATTTGTTTGATGCCATTGATAATGTAATTACCAAATGAAAACTTTTTGATTGAAATATAAATTTTAGAATTTTATTATGATTATAATTTGTCATTCAACGTTCAACGAACCTTCAAGAAAATGAGAAACGACCCTCATCTGTGACCAAGTTTATTATAAGAAACCTTTCCAAAACATTGATCTTCAATTCTATTGCTCCAATTTTATTACCTTTGTAGATGTTTCAAACTTCTAATTAATAGCAAGCACACTGGATGATACTCTCAAGCAAGGGTGGAAACAGACTCAACAGGTGGTGTGGAGAAATTTAATGTCTCTCCTCGCTCATTTTTTAAGTGTTTTTATTAAAAACAATTTTATTTTATTTATTTTTCTCACTACAAAGGTCAAACATTGACATACACGAGTGGTCTTCTTCATTGCAAGAGGTTGTTGGAAGTTGTGTACCAAACAAAAATTGGTGCTTTGTTTGTCAGTCAGGACTTGGCAATACATAGGCTTTGATTGTAGAATTTGATTTTGATTACCCTTTCTCTGACTTGAGAATGTCACAATCAATAAAGAATTGATAATATCAGAGTTAGTTAAGAGACTGGTATAATGAAATTTATTGTTATTATTTGTACTAATGTTTTAATAATGTTTTGTTTAAAATTTGTTTGAATAAAGTAAGAGCAAGGAAAGAGAAGGTACTTCTGGACTGTAATTAACTTTTTTCAATCCAATTCCTTGTATTGAAGAGAGAATGTGTGTGACTGTGTGAGCAAGTGATGTCCACTTATACTTCCCCCTTTGCAAGCCAATATGAAGTGTGACCAGTTATGTAACTGACCAGTATTTGCATGTATTTTGATACCAAATTTTAAAAGTTTTTGTATATTTCATTTAATATTAATAAACAATTTATCCTAACTGCAATAACTTCAGATTTACATAAGATTTGGAACCAATATTCTAAAGCAGTTTGATAAGGATGTTACAAGTAGTGTCTTCTGTACTCAAAACCTAACTGTGTGATTAAAACAACAATCAAATGCCATGTCCTTTTAAATTGTGAACTGGCATGTTGATTTTTAAACTTCATAACCATAATTTGTGTGTATAGACATACTGTCAGCATTAAAATTGGGAGTGAAGCCATTACAGAACTAAACATTTGTTTTTTGTCCACCATTGGTTGTTATAAGCATTTTCAATGTGTTTAGGTGAATAAATTAGCTTACTGAGGTGGTCCCCCTCCCTTTCTGACCCGTTGATGTCGTGAGGGGGCTTGGTGGGCAGCTGCCGAAGTGTAATGCTCCATGGGTCAGTCCTCTGTCCTTTTGAAGCCTTATGTTTCTGCCGCTGTCTTTACCAATTTTGTCAGAACTCTCTTCCTTTTCCTTGCGTTTCATTTTTCTCACCCCCTCCCCCCCCTCCTTCCCCTTTCTAATTGTCATTTCCTGCTGACCTTTTGCCAGTCTTGATTATTCTTTCGGACTACTTCTGTTTTGATGCCCGGGGTGTTTGGGGAGGCATACTCTCTCACCCGTAGAACTGCAGTACCGAACGTTTCGAGCGAGGGGACCCTTTTATTGTCAATTCTTCTTTCGTCACTGAACCCGATCTCGACAGACTGATGGTCACGTTTGTGGGGCGTATACACATGACACCCCAGGGAGGCCCCAGCAAGATCGGCAACATGTCTCTTGTTGGGTGTCCTATCCTCTAATTGTGGGTACGGGGGCACATTTGTGAATGAAAGTATTACCTCTCGTTTTCATGTCGCTGAATACTGTTCCTCTTATGACTTCTCAGGCTCGTGGGGTGGGCGACCAAGCCAACGAGTTGGATTGTGTTGGAAGACCAGACTCTGTAGCCCCCGCTACATTGGGCCCAGACCTAGCTCCTCCTTTGACCCTCCTGTCTGCTCCCCCCGGCTCCTCTCTCCTCTGTGGTTGGATCGAGCCATACGCCCCCAGTGGTGACCACCTCGTCCCCTGGCGTGGTTCAGTCTCTCATTGTGACTACTGCATCTTTTAACCCCTCTCTGGGGGTTCTCAATGCTGTCTCCGGCCCGGCCACACTCGCACGATCCCTTCCCATACTAATATGTACCAAGCCTTGTTTGGTCCTGCTTCGTGGGCTAAATACTGTGATCTCCTCCCTCTGGATTCTACACCTGACAATTTCTCACTTCATAAATACCTTGTTGATTCGGTGGATGCCTGTTACTTTTAAACCCCACCCGTTTAGGTACACGTATCATCGCTGCTCCTTCACCGGATGCAGCTACCTGCTTAACCGCATTATCCTGCATTGGGGAGACCCCTGTTCTGGTCTCCGAAAATGCTTGGTTAAATGCCAGTGTTGGCACTGTTCTCCTCCCGCACCATGTTGCAACTGGTGTTAAGGACCTAAAAGACTGCCATGAGGATATTAAACATATCCTCAAAGCCCAAGGCCATCCTGTCCTCCAGATGGACACGTTTACTCGACCCCAATCGTAGTCGCCGCCATCAGCCCCTTCGAGTTGTGAAAATCACCTTCGATAGTAGGTTCCTTCCGCCCTCCTATCATTCTTGCTGGTGCCAGGTACTCCGTTCAGGTGTACATCCCCTCTCCTAGACTTTGTAATAAGTGCTGGAAGTTCGAGCGCAGTGCCCTCAAATGCACAAGTCTTGTTTCTCTATGCCCCATGTGTGGGGACGATAGCCATTCTAAGACAGATTGCTCATCTCCTCAGGCTTGCTGCCTCAACTGCGGTGAGGGCGACCCTACCTTCTCCCGCACGTGTATCTACTACAAGCTTGAGGAAGCAGTCCTCATCATGAAACACTGGGATCGTCCGACTTTTCCTGAAGCGAGACGTCAAGTCCACCGTCTCTACCCTTTCACTGGTGTATCTTATGCTCACGTGTTGCGTTCTACCTCTCCTCGTCCTTCCTACTTTCCTCAGTCCTGCAACCGTTTCCAGGCCTTGGACCCAGACACGCCCACCACCTCCTTTCCTGTTCCTTTACGTTCTGTCCCGGAAGGTCTCCTGCCTTATTCTCCTTCTGGAGTTTCCCCCGCTTCCTACCCTGTCCGCCATGTCTCCTGTGTCTTCTTTTACTTCTCCCCCCGATCCTTCTACCCGACCCTTCCCATGATCTCTTGGCCCTCCACGTTCTCTGTCTGTCTGTCCAGGCTGATGTTCATCATCCTCCCAGCAATCTTCATGTTGTTCACTCCCGTTGTTCTTTTCATGCTGAGACCATCGAGTCTGTTGCCCAGTACGTTGTTGCAGGTACACTTGTCTCTTTGAGTAAGCCTGGCTCCACTCCTTCCTCCTCCCCAGCGGATAAGAAGGCATCACTTTCTTCCCTGCCCCCAAACTAACTCTATCGCTATGTACCCTCCCATTTCGGCGGTCAGGCCCCCTGTCCCACCTATGGAGGTTTTTTCTGATTCCCTCTAGGTTACTGCCCTTGCTGAGGTGCGCTCCCTGGAGTTGTCCCCCCGTCCGTCTACCTCTGGTCTGTCCTCCCGCTCCATTCCCTCCATCCTTACTAAGTTACTCATGCCCCCTAACCCTGATCCTGAGCTTCTTTAATATACTGTGTTCTTCTTTACCTTTGTTTCTTCATTGTTCTCTGTTACTGTCCTTTCTCTTTTTGATAATGTCTGTTCTTCAATGAAATTTTCGTGGATTTTATGCTAACTTCCTCAAACTCTAACTTCTGATTACACAGTTTTCACCATTTTGTGTTTGTCTCCAGGAGCCGATGCTTGGTGCTTTCGTGGTTATTCCTTTCTTTCTCCCCCCCCCCCCCCCAGCTCTTGCTGGGGCCCATAACTCTACTGCTCTCTTGATTTGTACTGATGTTCCCTTCGTTCCCCTACTGTTTCTATCGCCTTTCCATTGTTCTGCTGCCCGTGTTTTTGTGAGTAAATGGTATACAGTCTGTTCCATTTATCTCCCCCCAAATGTCCTGCTTTCCCTTCCTGATCTTAAGCACCTCCTGAACTCCTTGCATGAGCCGGTGCTAATGTTGGGTGATTTCAACTGTCGACATACCCTCTGGGGTGATGTTCTGACAATCACCCGAGGCCGCCTTCTCGAACCTTTCGTCCTCTCTTCTTCCCTGTTTCTTATGAATTCTGGTGAGCCGACCCATCTGGACTCGCAAACTCGCACCCTTTCCTGTTTTGATCTTTCTCTCTGCTCGTCGTCCCTTTACTTAGATCTCACGTGGCGGGTTCTTGATGACCTCCATAACAGTGACCATTTTCCCATCCTTGCTTCCTTTTTATCTTTAAACCCAGTGCAGGTCACGACCGAACTGGGTTCCCACTTTTCTTCTGTTAGCTCTGGTTCTCATCTTCCTCGATCCTTCCTCCTTCGTAAGCCCATTCTTGAATCTCATCCCTTAGATTTCTGCACTCGTCTCTGCCTTCCCTATAATGATCCCTTCTCTCTTTCTGAACTTCAATCTGCCCTGGCCCTCTGCGGTTCTACGGCAGCGGGCTCGGATGACATTCGTTATGAGATGCTTCGCCATCTCCTTCCTTGCACGTCTCAATATTTACTGCATCTGTATTACCTGGTCTGGGAGTTGTCGTCAGTCCCTGTGGACTAGCTAGATGCCATTATCCTTCCTATTTGGAAACCGGGGTCTCTCGGGACATCCATTAGGACGGAAGTCCTTATTGCCCTCACGAGTTGTCTGCAAACTCTCAGAGCGCATGGTAAATGTTCGTCTGATGTGGTTCTAGGAACACCATCACCACCTCTCCTTCTCAATTTGGTTTTCGCAAATGCCGTAGCATGACTGATGTCCTGGTGAACTTGGAGATCTATATTCATACTGCTTTTGCCGTGAAGACCTCTGTTGTTGCTGTCCTTATTGACCAGGAAAAAGCTTATGACACAACCTGGAGATACTATATTCTGTCCGAACTTGGTTCTTTTGGCCTTTCGTGGTAATCTCCCTCTCTTCCTCCAAAGCTTACTCTTTTGTCGTTCCTTTCGAGTCAGGCTTGATGCCACTCTCTCTGCCTCTTTTTGGCAATACGAAGGTGTACCCCCAAGTTAGTGTTCTGAGCACTACTCTTTTTGATTGCCCTCAATGGTCTTCTTTCCTCCCTTCCTTCTAGCATCTTCTCCGC
Organism: Procambarus virginalis; assembly: GCA_020271785.1. NCBI lineage: Eukaryota > Metazoa > Arthropoda > Malacostraca > Decapoda > Cambaridae > Procambarus > Procambarus virginalis. The sequence goes on from WNGS01000009.1 coordinate 1,126,821, forward strand.
TCTTATGTCGGCGATCTTACTCATTGCTGTCGAGGTGGTGATTCGCCTCCCCTTCAACGGCAGCTTCAACTTGCGATTGATGCCATGTCTTCTTGGGCCACCAATCATGGCTTCAAGTTCTCTGCAACTAAGACTTGTGCCATGACTTTTACTCAAAAGCATGTCGTTCTTTGTTGCTTTGTGATCATCCCCTTGTGTACAAAGATTCCGCGAAGCTTTTGGGGTTAATCTTTGACACTCGTTTGTCTTGGTTGCTCCATATCTCTTACCTCCGTGTTGAATGCTCTAAGGTCCTTAACCTACTTTAGGTTGTGTCACATATTTCTTGGGGAGCAGATTGGCGCACGCTCCTCTCTTTGCATTCCTCTCTCATATTGTCTAAACTTGATTATGGTTGCCCTGCTTACTCCTCTGCTTCTCCTTCTACTCTTCGCTGTCTTGATCCTTTGCACCATACTGGGTTGCGCCTCAGCTCTGGTGCTTTTCGTTTGACTCCTACCCTCAGCTTATACATTGACACTGGCTTCGTATCTCCCCAGGATCGCCCAGATCGCTACTGTCTTCGCTATCTTGCGCGATCTTAATAACACCCTCACTCTTGCCTGTGTCGTGCTTTGACTTTTCCTCCTCCTGTAGTTCCTGTTCCCCCTTCACCACTTCCCTCTTTCTGTCCGGTTGTCTCGCCTGCAACATTTCGGTTAGTATTACTAATATTTCTCCTCGTGTTGTTCTGTGCTTGCCCTCGTCCTTGCCCCCATGGAGGGTCCCCCTTCTTCAATATTGTAAATGCATAACTCACATCACTAAAGCTTTCACCCCTCCTACAGTTCTGAAACGACTTTTCCTTGAACACTTTTCTTCACATTCCCGCTCAGTTTCCGTCTTTACTGATGGATCCAAGTCTGCAGACGGTGTGGGCTACTCTGTTGTTTTTCCTGACCGCACTTATATGTCTCACCTGCCTTCGGAGACTAGCATCTTCACGACAGAACTTTATGCTATTCTCTATGCTCTTCGTCTCCTGCTTTCTCACTGTCAATCCTCCTTTGTGGTTGTAGTTGACTCTTGCAGTGCCCTCATGGCTCTGGAGTCCTTTTATCCTGTCCATCCGGTGGTCGTCGAGATTCAACACTGGCTGTTTCTTATCTCTCCAGTTGTTTTAATACAGTTGAGTTTTGCTGGGTTCCCAGCCATATTGATATCTCTTTAAATGAGCATGCGGACGCTGCCGCTAAGGAAGCTATCCGCACTTGTCCCATCTCCCGTAAAGGTATTCCTTATTCCGACTTTTACCCAGTAATTCATTCCTCCATCCTTGCCCGTTGGCAGGTTTGTTGGTCTTCTGTTACTGGTAACACACTGCGTGCTTTCGAGGGCCACCCTCTGTGGCCTTCCTCCTACCGCCGTAACCGCCGATGAGAAAGGGCTCTGGCAAGGCTGCGTATTCGTCATACGCACTTAACTCACGGACACTTAATGGAGCACTGCCCTGCTCCCTATTGTCCTAACTTCCTTGTCCCTCTTACAGTTGTGCATATCCTTGTCGAATGTCTTGACTTCCAGGACGAACGTGTGTCTTGCTTTCCGACCGTTCCTCGCAGTCACTTTTTCCTCGATAGCATTCTTGGTGAATCGGATACTTTTGATACCTTGTGCATTTCTGTTCTCTTATTGGCATCCTCAGTGATATTTAGCACCCTCTGATTATTCTGCACATTTGATGGTGCTACATAGCCTTCCTGGCTTGGTGCCTTCTTTGATAATTACTTACTTACTGAGGTGGTTTGGCATGATAAACTAATGGTAGACTGGTGAAGGGGGGTGAATTTGAGGGTAGGAAGACAGGAAGGTCTGAAAGCTGATGGAGATATGACGAGTTTTGAAAAAGCTGGGATTGAGTATAGACAACACACATGGTAAGGGACAAGGCTGGCTGGAAGTGGTGTGTAAGGAGGGATTGAATGTTGTTACAATGCACCACATATCATAATGAACATATTACACCTACTCTTTATCAAGTGGAGTGTTGAATGTGTGTTTTCTGGCCTGTTGCCTTTACACTGAATACTGATGATGATTAAATGTACGAGTGACTGGCAAGGTGTCAATAAGTCCATAAATTAGACTGGATACAATGAGTTCTAATTCCTGGCTTGGCACCTACATTTGATAATTACTTTCTTCCTGTGTTTGTATGGATGGAAGATTTCCAGTGATATTCTCTTGATAAGAAATTCTACACTGGAAATTGACAACAAAAGTCACATTTTTTTTAAATAGTTCTCATTCTTTTCATTTTAAAACAGTTTTATATAAAAATGAGTTGAAGTATTTAACTGTTTATTGTGAAGTAATATGAACTATTTTTATTAATGTAAACTTTTATACAGTGTACAAATTTGCTACAAATGCTAATTCTATGCACATTTTTATCTAGAAATAAATGTATGAAATAGTATATCCACTGTCAAGAGTAGCCATAGATCTAAGTTTAATAATAATAATCCACATGGTACTGTTGACTATATTATTGAATGAATTGCCGAGATGATACAACCATGAAATTCATTGAAATAGTTCATGAATATTCAAGTCGGTGGTGCATTATGGAGTCCAAGCGAGAAGTTAATGAATTTGGGGCAAGAAATGAGCTCCAGTCTTCGATTACTTGTTAAACATGGATGAGAAGGAAGTACTTTATTTTATTGAACACTTAACAAGGTAGGTAGATCTCGTATATGAGTAAGAGAGTTACTTGAGCAATGTACCAACAGTAAATTAGCAAAACACTGTTCCAAAATATTTACATACATGCACTGATGGCAGGGCCTCTTCTCAGGTTGGTGATCACAGCTGCTGCACACCCCAATGTTTGTGGCTACAACATTTGCTTATATATGCAAGTTAGTATTGATAAACCAGTAATGGGGTTTGCTGGCCAACTTGGCCAGAAGCATAAAATGGATCCGTCCCCATCTTCCTCTAAAGAAAAGCGAAAAACAGACGTGTGCACGCATTGCTCTCATGCCCACCCTCATTCAAGAGTGTGAAGACCCTCATTTCACTGTCCTTGGGATAGTGTAGCCCCACGTAAGGAGTATATTTGCCTTCATATCCACATGCCTAACCCCTTTCCTTCCAGGTATTGCTTTGTGGCTTTACTTTTCCACCAAGCCCTTATTTCACACATCCCAACCTTACTTGCCAATAGTTTTCCTGTGTTTCTTGGCTTCACAATTTTTTTTATAGTACTACTTTTTATTGGCTGTATCTATTATTCAATATATTGAATGTGGATTTTATGCATACATATTTTACCATACTTCAGTGTTTAATCTCCAAGTGTTTTGCCTGGTGGGTGACTAGGCCCACGAGTCCAGTCGGCTGAGCCTGAAAGATGTGCCCCTCCTATACCATGGGGATCCTCCATGGTGGCACTGCAACTCCAGCTGTGTTGTGCCCTGACCCTCCTCTGTCCTACAGCTTTTCCTTCTGACCCCCTCCCTGTCCGGCTCGTTGTTGTCGTGAGGGGGCTTGGTGAGCGGCTGCCAGTGTGTGATGCTCCATGGGACAGTCCTCTGTCCTTTTGTGGCCTTATATGCCTGCTGCTGCTGTCCTCACTAATTTTGCTGGACAACTTTTCCTTTTATTTCGTTTTTCTACCCCCTCTTCTCCTTTCTAATTGTCATTTCCTGCTGACCTTGTGCCTGTTTTGATCATTCTTTTGACCTTCTTTTGTTTTGACACCCGGGTGTTTGAGGAGGCATACTCTTGCACCCATAGAACTGTAGTATCCAACATCTCAAGCGAGGGAAACCTTTTATTGTCAATCCTCCTTTTGTCACTGAATTCGATCTCGACGGACTGACGGTTCTTAAGGTGGTGTTTGTGAGGCGTATACTCACGACGCACCCCTGGGAGGCCCCGGCATGATCGGCAACATGCCTCTTGTTGGGTGTCCTGCCTCTAATTGTGGCTCTGTGGTGGGTGTGGGGGCACATTTGTGAATGAAAGTCTTTCCTCATTTGTATGTCAATTAATGTTCCTCTTATACCTTCTTGGGCTCGTGGGATGGGCAACCATGCCCCCGAGTCGGCTTGTGTCGGAAGACTGGGCTCTGTAAACCCTGCTGCTTTGGGCCCCGACCTTGCTCCTCCTTTGACCCTCCTGACTACTCCCCTCAGCTCCCCTCCCTCCTCTGTGGTTGGGTCGACCCAGTGGTGACCATCTTGTTCCTGGCACGGCTCAGTCTCTAGTTGTGACTACTGCGCCTTTTAACCCCTCTCACTCTTTTTCTCTTTCGGGGTTCTCAAAGCTGTCCTCGCCACAGCCGCACTCGCGACTCACTCGATCCCTTCCCGTACTGATGCGTATCAAGCCTTGTTTGGTCCCGCTTCGTGGGCCAAATACTTTGATCTCCTCCCTCTTGATTCTACGCCTTCTGACGATTTCTCCCTCCATAGGCACCTTGTTGATTCAGTAGATGCCTCTGTTACCTTCAACCCGACCCATCTCGGTACACATGTTGCTGCTGCTCCTCATGATGCAGCCTCCCACTTGGCCGTCTTATGCTACCTTGGCGAGATCCCTGTTCAGGTCTCCCAAGAACGCTCGGTTGAATGCCAGTGTTGGCACTATTCTCCTCCCGCCCCATGTTGCAATCGGTGTTCGGAATCTACAGGACTGCCACGAAGGTATTCGGCATATCCTCGATGCCTAGGGCCATTCTGTCCTTCATGTCGACTCATTTACTCGTCCCCCTCGTGGTCGTCGCCGTCAACCCCTTCGGGTTGTGAAGATTACCTTTGGTTGTAGGACCCTTCCGCCCTCTGTCATTCTTGCTGGTGCCAGGTGCTCCGTCCAGGAGTACATTCCCTCTCCTCCGCTCTGTAATAAGTGCTGGAGGTTTGGGCATGGAGCCCTCCGCTGCTCTGGTACTGTCTCTCTGTCCTGTGTGTGGGGACGAAGGTCAAGTCGGAGTGCGCTTCTCCCCAGGCACGCTGCTTCAATTGCGGTGAGGCCCACCCTACCTTCTGTCGCGCGTGTATACATTACAAGATTGAGGCAGCAGTCCTTAACTTGAAGCACCAGGAATGTTTGTCTTTTCCTGAGGCGAGATGCTCCTCAGTCTCACAATCGTTTCCAGGCCTTAGACCCAGACACACCCACTGCCGCTGCCTCTGTTTCTTTGAGTTCTGTCCCAAAGGGTCTTCCTCATGGGTCTCTGTCTAGGATTCCCCTTCTTTCTACCCAGTCTGTCATGTCTCCTGTGTCTTCTTCCTCATCTCCCTCCGATCCACCTTCTCCTCCGTCTCTTAGCTCTTCACGCCGCCTGTCAGTGCAGACTGATGTCCATCACTCTCCCAACGGCCATCGTGTTTGCTCTTGTTCTGCTTCTCCTGTTGAGATGCATGAATCTGTTGCCCAGTACATTGTTGCTGGGACGCCTTTCTCTTTGAGTCAGAAGCAAAAACCTGGCTCCTCTCCTACCTCTTCTCTGGCGGGTAAGAAGGCTTTGCTTTCTTCCTCGCCCCCTACCTCTGACTCTCTCACTCCGGCGCAACCCGTTTTGGTGGTTGCACCCCCTGTTCCTGCTATGGAGGTTTCTTTGAACCCCACTTCCCCCTCGGTTGCTGCCCTTGCAGAGGTGCACTCCCTGGTTTCTGACCCTCCTGCTGCTGTCCTTGACCCTCGGTTATCCCCCCCCTCCTCCCAGTCTCTGCACGTCCGCCTCTGGTCTGTCCTTCTGCTCCCTTCCCTCCATCATTACTCAGTTTACCCATGCCCCCTAACCCTGACTTCGCTGACCCTGATCCTGCGCTGCTTTAACGTGCTGTGTTCCCTTTTCACCTTTGTTTTATCGTTGTTCTCTGTTGCTGTCCTTTCTCTTCTTGTCGATATCTATTCTTCATTGGAATATTCGTGGTTATTATGCCAATTTCCTTGAACTCCAACGTCTGATTTCACAGTTTTTGCCCCTTTGTGTCTGTCTCCAGGAGCCGATGCTGGGTGCTCGTCCTGGTCGATGCTCGGTGCTCGTCCTGGTCGATGCTCGGTGCTCGTCCTGGTCGATGCTCGGTGCTCGTCCTGGTCGATGCTCGGTGCTCGTCCTGGGTTCTGCTGCCCGTATCTTTGTGAGGAAATGGTACACAGTTTGTTCCATTTATCGCCCCCTGAGTGTCCCGCTTTCTCTTCCCGATTTTAAACACCTGCTGGACTCCTTGCCGGAGCCTGTGCTCTTGCTAGGTGATTTCAATTGTCATACCCTTTGGGGTGTTCTTGAACCGTTCATCCTCTCTTCTTCCCTGTCTTCTGAATTCTGGCGAGCCCACTCATTTTGACTCATGGACTCACACCCTTTCCTGTCTTGATCTTTCTCTCTGCTCGTGGTCTCTATACTTGGATTTCATGAGGTGAGTTCTTGATGACCTCCATGGCAGTGACCATTTCCCCGTCCTTGTTACCTTTTTCTCTTTTTACCCTCCCCCTCTCCTTCCCTAGGTGGCAGTTTGCTAAGGCAGACTGGAACCTATTTACCCTCAGTGCTGCTCTCTCTGACCTCTCCCTTCTGCCCCTCTCTCTCACTCTCTCCTCCTTTTTCATGACACCATCTTTGAAGCTGCCCTCCGCTTTATTCCTTGCTCTCTTCTCCTTTTTCATGACACCACCTTTGCAGCTGCCCTCCGCTTTATTCCTCGCTCTTCCTCTTGTTGATTCGGTGGATGCATCTGTTACTTTTAACCCCACCCACTTAGGTACACATGTCGTCGCTGCTCCTTCACCGGATGCAGATACCCGCTTAGCCGCATCCGCCATCAGTCTCTTCGAGTTGTGAAAATCACCATTGATAGTAGGACCCTTCTGCCCTCTATCATTTTTGCTGATGCCAGGTGCTCCGTTCAGGAGTACTTCCCCTCTCCTAGACTTTGTAATAAGTGCTGGAAGTTCGGGCATGGTGCCCTTAAATGCACAAGTCTTGTTTCTCTATGACCCATGTGTGGGGACGATAGCCACTCTAAGACAGATTGCTCATCTCCTCAGACTCACTGCCTCAATTGTGGTGAGGCCGGCCCTACCTTTTGCACGTGTATCCACTACAAGCTTGAGGAAGCAGTCCTCAACTTGAAACACTGGGATCGTCTGATTTTTCCTGAAACGAGACGCCAAGTCCGTCGTCTCCACCCTTCCACTGGTGTATCTTATGCTCGCGTGTTGCGTTCTACCTCTCCTCGTCCTTCCCACCTTCCTCAGTCCCCACAATCATTTCCAGGCCTTGGACCCGGACACGCCCACCACCTCCTCCCCTGTTGTTGCTGGAACACCTGTCTCTGAGTCAGAAACGTAAGCCTGGCTCCTCTCATTCCTCCCCAGCGGGTAAGAAGGCATCGCTTTCTTCCTCCCTCCCCCACCCAACTCTGACTCTATCGCTTCTTCCCCTCCCATTTCGGTTTACAGGCCTCCTGTCCCAGCTATGGAGGTTTCTTTCAAGCCCTCTCGGTTACTTCCCTTGCTGAGCTGCGCTCCCCAGTTTCTAGCCCCTCTCCTCCTGCTGTCCTTGACAGCCCATCTCAGTTGTCTCCCCCTCCTCCGGACCCCGTCCGTCTGCCTCTGGCCTGTGCTCCCAGTCCCCTCCCTCCATCCTTACGAACTTTACCCATGCCCCCTAACCCTGATTTTGCTGACCCTGACCCTGATCTTAAGTTTATTTAATACACTGTGTTCTTCTTTACCTTTGTATTATTGTTCTCTGTTGCTGTCCTTTCTCTTTTTTATAAAGTCTATTTTTCAATGGAATATTCATGGATTTTATGCCAACTTTCATGAACTCCAACTTCTGATTACACAGTTTTCACCACTTTGTGTTTGTCTCCAGGAGCCGATGCTTGGTGCTCGTCCTGATTACTTTCGTGGTTATTCCTTTCTTTCTCCCCCCCCCCTAGCTTTTGCTGGGGCCATAATTCTACTGCTCTCTTTATTCG
>WNGS01000009.1:1134899-1149497 GCA_020271785.1 Procambarus virginalis
CACACAACTTATAGTAGCCGGTACCAATCCTTTGTAGACGGACAGTAGAGTTTTTATGATTCACACAAGATCATAAAGATCAAGATTTTATGACCAGATCTTACAAGTCAAGCCTGGGCTTCGGGCCGGGCTTGGGAGTAGATACTCCCAGAACCCCATCACCAGGTTACAACCAGGTAACAATATTGGGGATACAACACTTATATAAATCAGGTCTTCCAATGGACCACACAGAAAATAACGTCTCACGAAGGTAAGTTCCAGCTTCTGGTCTATTGACAAAAAAAAAAACGGAAAATATAAAAACGAAATGAACACAAAAAACGCAGTCAAATGCCACTATCTGAGACGACAGTACAGTTTGGGGCAGCAGCTACCCCCCCTATCCACTACAACTCAGTGGGTTGGCCACTTCTTGCACGAACGACTCAACCTCTATTATTTTGTTGGAAAGGTCAGCTTTGTCAGCATATTTCTTGTACTCGCTGGAAGGGGACTGAAGAGCCGTGGACCTCTGATGTTCGTGTTTGTCTGTGACTCTGGCACCTCTACTCTTCAACTTTATTCTGCATTTCCGATCGTTCGTCTAGCATGTTGTGATTTTATCCGTGAAAATTTGGGACCTCTGGCCTACCAGTATCGTCCATGTTATATATTATATGGTACTCTTAATATATAGAGTTCCTTGTTGCTCCCAGCAACAGCCTGTTAGACCAGCCTCAACTTGTCATAACCTGGCCGGGTTTGGGGGATAGAAACACTCCCAAACCCGGCCAGTGTATGACAAGTGAGAGCTTGGCTAACAGGCTGTTGCTTGGAGCAACAAGGAACTCTATATATTAAGAGTTACCATATAATATATACATGGCGATACTGGTAGGCCAGAGGTCCCAAATTTTCACGGATAAAATCACAACATGCTAGAACGAACGATCGGAAATGCAGAATAAAGTTGAAGAGTAGAGGTCCCAGGAGTTACAATGACAACACTGAACATCAGAGGTCCACGGCTCTTCAGTCCCCTTCTCAGCGAGTACAAGAAATATGGCTGACAAAGCTGACCTTTCCAACAAAATAATAGAAGGTTGAGTCGTTCGTGCAAGAAGTGGCCAACCCACTGGTTGTAGTGGATATGGGGGGGGTTCCTGCTGCCCCAAATCGACTGTCTCGATAGTGTCATTTGACTGCGTTTTTTGTGTTCATTTCGGTTTTTATATTTTCGTTTTTTTTTTTTTGTCATAGACCAGAAGCTGGAACTTACCTTCGTGAGACGTTATTTTCTGTTGTGGCCCATTGGAAGACCTGATTTATATAAGTGTTGTATCCCCAATATTGTACCTGGTTGATACCTGGTTGATGGGGTTCTGGGAGTAGTTCTACTCCCCAAACCCGGCCCGAGGCCAGGCTTGACTTGTGAGACTGGTCATAAAATCTTGATCTTTATGATCTTGTGTGATCATAAAAACTCTTACTGTCCTCTACAAAGGATGGTACGGTACTATAAGTTTGTGTTGCGCATGGATGAGATCAAAACTGAGGGATTGCTTGCTCCAGTACTTTTATCACTGTGTGCGACATGAGGATGAGATCAAGTACTGGAGGGTGCTTGCTCCAGTACTTTTCTGTGTGCGACTGAGGATGAGCAAGTACGGAGGGTTTCCAGTTTTTTCACTGTGGGCAGAGGGAGATTCAGTACTGGGGTTGCTTCCCGTACTTTTACCACCTAATTATTTATGGCGCATAAAACTGTTCTGTCTTTAATTTTTATTGTGTTGATTTAACTCAACCATTTGAAGAAATGAGGTCGTATAATAAGTTACTTCCATTGCAAGCCAATTTGACTGGACGGTAGAGCGACGGTCTCGATTCATGCAGGTCGGCGTTCAATCCCCGACCGTCCAAAGTGTTGGCACCATTCCTTCCCCCCGTCCCATCCCAATCCTTCTTTTCAGTGCCATAAAGTAATGACTTGGTGCTTTCTCCTGATAATTAAAACAAAAATCATTTCAGCCTTAGAACAGCGAGATGTGAAATCGATACAAATTTGCTAATATGGATAATAAAAAGTAGAGTACTAACTAACTGCAAGCATTTGACCTATACATTCAACATTAGTTGTGTAGGGGTTGTAGGGAAATGACTGGAAATAACAGCTGCAAATTCGTTCTTGGGGGACTTGAATACATCTACCAGCGTATGGTTATGCCGAAGTAGTAATCATCAAAATGAGTTTTATATATCTTAATAAAATATATCTTTTTATATCTTAATAAAAGACGACAGTTTCACCGCCAGACAAAAATTGTCTCACATTCAGAAAATCTACTTCAACATAGCGCCCTTTCAACAAAAGCAGAGACTTGTGAATTAATAAGAAATTCACCATTTTTGTTTCTCTCTCAGTTTGGTCGTGTGTGGAGCTGTACGGGCTCACCATAGCCCGTGCCCGTGCTACTTGGAACTTCTTGTCCAGGTAGCGAATCTTTAACAACAACAACAACATGTGTGGAGCTCTGAGATCGAGACCTGCTTGATACCTGTTGATGAGTTCTGGAGTTCTTCTACTCCCCAAGCCCGGCGACGGGCCAGGCTCGACTTGTGAGAGTTTGGTCCACCAGGGTGGATTGGAGCGGCCCGCAGGCCCACATACCTTCCAACTGTTTATTTTGTTTAGCTAGAAAAACATGGGCACCAGTTACCCTAGACTAATGAAGGTCACGGGGTTTGTGTTTCACGAGCCAACAATATGTTTTTAAATCCCTATTCGTATAAAAGGGACAGTGAATCTCTTTAGCCACCTGATAAAACTCTGGATTTAGTACGAGACGCCCCATGGGAGAGTGGAACAGGTTAGTTGTAAAGCTCCTTGTACTTCATTCCCACTGGTCTAAATTACCGAATAACTCAACATTGACTAATGTTGTGTTGGGTTTAGATATTTAGAGCGAGATGTGCACGGTGTTGTGTCGGGTGAATGCTTGCGGTGTTCGAAGATCGTAGGGGGGGGGGGGGTCGTTAGGGAATTGCAAGATGTGAGAGTGTTGCGCTAATGGTCCGGCTCTCGCACAAGATTTACTCTTGCCTCCTCCCTGCGTCTGACGGGTTCCCCGACGTTGCGTCCTTTTTGGGGCCAGCATTTTTGTATTTGGTGTGTTGAGTCCGGCTCCATTCAACTCTCCGGGGTTTCCACTTCCTGCCATTACAGCCATTTTATTTGAAGACCTGACTACCTCTTTCCTGGGAGCCTGGCTTTCAATCTTTTCTTTCTCAGGATGTTGCACTTAGTGTATGTAAATTGTGAAGGGGTTCTATTGAGGCTGGCATTGTTGCAAGGGTCCAGGAGCAGCCCAAGAGCCTTGGTTGCCACTGCTGTTCACCTGTCACTCGGGTTCCTTCAGTGGGCTGTTTAGTTTTTTTCCCCCGGTTAAAAACCAAAAAAAAAAAGGTTTTCCCTTTTTATTGTTCCTTTTTTTTTTGATTTTTTCGCTCAAGGTTTTTTTCAATTTTAACCCGTTTTTTCCCCAGGGGCCTGGGGGCAGGACCGCAGCCACCGTCCAACAGCCTGGTGGACCAGTTCCAGGCAACCAGGAGGCCTGGTCGAACACCGCGCCGCGGGGGGGACCTATAATCCCCGGGTAAAACATGGTTGATAACCTGGTTGAAACATGGTGTGGGCGGGTCGCGGGGTTTTTTTCTTCACTCCCAAGCCCGGCCCGAGGACAGGCTTGACTTTGAGAGTTTGGTCCACCACTAGGCTGTTGCTTACCAAGGTAAGGGGTTTGCGCTTTTTGTCCCCCGTGTTCCCTATAATTCCAGTTACATGGTGTTACGTGAAGAAGTCCCTCGCCCCTCCCCATGCGCCTTGACAGGGGGGGGAACGGTTCCTATCCCACCGTCACTGGTGGTCCTTGCACTGTGTGTAGTGGGTGGTGAGTGGAGGGTGGTTGGTTGGGTGATAGAGAGGTTTTGGTGGTGGTTGACTTCCCCCCCCCCACGTGGGGCAGCGTTGTTTGGGCAGTACTAAATTGCCTGCCCTCTTCTCTTGGCTCTTACCTCCATCCTGGCTCCTTCCCCCAAAAATTCCAGCCTTGTCGAACGACCGGGGGACGGGGGACGCGAAAGCCCCCGAAAAACACACCTCAAGGAAAAAGCAAGTTAGAGGAGTCCAGGTTTTGGGTATGGCGCCGGACGCGGCGCCCTTGTAAAAGCCTTCCCGTGCAATTTATTTGTTAATAAATCGAATTTTAAAACAGCATCAGTGGTTTTTCTTCACATAAAATGTAAAATTTCTAACTAGAAACAAACTGGGAGAGGCCAAAAAATTTGGTGTTTGTTTGGGTTTACAATGTTTTAAATGGGTTGGTGCATTTAAATGTCGGTGCCCGCCCCAAAAACGCCCCACGGAAAACACGAGTTGGTACAACGTTCGAAAAACAAGTTTTAACACCTAACCACGTTAAAACCAACAATATAGTTGTAACAAAGTTCTAATACGTAATAAAAACGTTAAGCCAAGATATAACAACATTATTACAAGTTGTACCAAGCGGGGGAAAACAAAAATAGAAGGGACAGTTACGGTTTGGTGTTTTCACGAGTGGTGGATGGGAATAATTATGGGGTGGGACACCTGAGAGGGGGAAATTAAATTTTCTTAATGTGAGGTAAAAGTTTGGCCTTAACGTGGTGTGGCCTGATTGGCGAGATGAAAACAGTGGGCCGACGTACTGGGAGAGGTGGAAAAACGATATGGAGAAAAATGCCAGAATTAGAACCAGGAAGAGACAGAGGGTGCCATTACCGGGCACAAAAATAAGAAGAAACACTATAAAAACATCAGAGGTCCGCGGTGTTTCAAAACTTCCTCCAGCAAGCATAAGAAATATTGCCGGAAAAACCAACCGGTGGGCTCTTTCAAGAGGAAACCTAGGGATTATTCCTTCAAGGAGTTTCCGGGGACCAAAAAACCGGGCTGGGAGTGGGTATGTGGGGTATGGGGGTGCCGCCTCCAATAGCACAGTCCTAGGGGGGACCAAACAAACTCTCACAAGTTAAGGCTGGGCTCGGGCCGGGCTGGGGGAGTAGAACAAATCCCAGAAACCCATCAACCAAGTATCAAACAGGTATCAGATTCCTTGACTTAGTCTTTTAAATTCACCCCGTCATAAAAAAAAGCGGCCAATTGGCTCCTAATTTACAGCCCCCGAAACCCCTCTCGTAAGAATGGAAAAGAATAAGTTCACACGGCTCACAGCTGATGAACCCACCCTAGCGGGCTTTAACCTTGCGATGATTCCGGGGCTCTAACGTCCCACGCGGGCCCGGTTCCCAAACCATCCTCCTCGTTGTGGGACTGAACAAAACCGGGGGTTGGAATAATTTTTCGAAGTGCCTTCAGATTTCATTCTTTGCCTCGAATCGCATTCTCTTCTTAAACAAACCTTCATACATACTTGTTAACAAGAACTTAAAACCCGTAACCTAACCTAATTGAGGGGACCTAAACTTATTCCCACCCGATTCTAATATATAATTAATATTAAAACACTATATGTGAAAATGGGCGATTTGGTTTCAATTGGTGTTGGTGGTGAAGGTGGGGAGGGGACGAAAACAAGCTCAGAAAAAAACTGCTTGGCTTTTAATTCTAAAAAAACACACAAAAGGTCCAACTTTTCACCTTGTTTAATAATCTTAAGATCCCCCCCCCCCCGGTCACTAGTCTGTTAGGTAAACTAATGGCCTTGTTTAAAAAAATAAGCTCATTTTGCGTTTCATATTTTAATGTTGGTTTTACTGCGAGTACAACACGAATTGTCCTTTTCTACGCCAACCGACACCTCAAACTCCCACAATCAATCAACTGTATTATAATTACATTGTTTGTCCATTAGGTTTTTCTCCCCTTTTTTTTAAACACTTTGTAAAATGTGTTTGATGCTTTTGAAACTGGTTTATGGATAAATGTTCAAAAACGTGAGTTACTATGGTAACTGTCAAGTTTTGTAGGTATAGGTGAGCTGTGGCAAGCTTAAAAATGGTCTCCCACCAGGAAGCAGGACTTGCCTCCCAATTTTACTGCGTGAGGCGATTAAAACCTTGTTTCATTTAAGTGCCTTTAAAATATAGTTGGAAGGAGTAAAGTATGACGGGGGGGGTGTATAGTGTGACATATTTGTTTGCGGGGGACCCTTGTGAAGGAGGGAGGGCATAATAAAACAGGGGTTTGGAGGGCCTGACCACGACAACCCACCCCGGGCATTCCTGTGTTGCCTCACAGGCCCAGCCAGCCAGGGAGGCTGCTGCTGTGTGTGTGTGGGGGCGGGTACTTGTCCCGCTCTGCTTCCACTATCCAGCTGGACGTTGCTGGCACGTCCCCACCCAGCCCTTGGGGCCTGTGCGTCCTCCACGCACTTTTTAAACATTCATGCAAACGGTGTAGACTCCCACCTTGTTTTGGCAACACCTCTGCGTCCAGGTACACTTGCTCCACAACAATGCCAGACTAGGCCATGTGTAAGGTGTCCAGTAGCATGGCACTAAACGTGGAAATAACCGCCCTGGTAATATTGTGTTTTGACATGTTAATTTGAAGCGTAGGTGGCGTGGGCGTATTCTTGGTAACAAGGAAGAAAGTGGTGTTTAAAGGTTTCCCAATTAAAAACCAATGGGCTGGGTAAAAGTGCAGTGGTTATGATTCACCAGTGAAAGATGATTTGAAGAAACTTGTATTTGTCCTTTTTACCGTCAAAAAAAAAACAAATGCTTTCATCACCAACTCTTTTACGCATTTCCCGACAAAACGTATTTCTTAGCTTAAGTTTAGGGGGCGTTTTACAAACTACATACCACACACACACACACACCCACCAACAAACCACATTGCTAAACCGTGATGCTTCTCTGTACATGCACAGTGATATCACACCAACGTGATGGTTCTATGAGAGCATCTTATGCCAATGGTGGGATTGACCTGGCGTCTCTTGGGCCTCCCACTTGTACAAACTAACACACTTTGTATATACACCACTGTACCAACTACCACTGCTCCAAACTACCCCACTGATAACAATACCCACTGTACCAAACTACCCACTGTACCCATGGAGGTTTTAAAGGTATCACAAACTAGAAGGTCCACCAATAAAAGGCTTTGTACCCCAGGGCTCTGTACCCCAGTACTCTGTACCCCAGGACTGTACCCCAGGGGATTTCTGACCCAGGACCTTCTGTACCCAGGGGCTCGCTAACCACAGGGCTCTGTTACCCAGGAGTCTCTGTACCCCAGGGGGTGTTACCCAGGGCTTATGTACCCCCGGCTTCTGTACCCAGGGCTTGTTACCCCAGGGCTCTGTACCAGGGTCTGTACCCCAGGGGGGACATCTGTAACCCAGGACTTGTATCCCAGGGCCTTCTGTTACCCAAGAGGATCTGTAACCCCAGGGGCTATGTGAACCATGACTCTGTACCCCCAGGGCTCGTACCCCCAGGCTCTGTTACCCCAGGACTCTGTACCAGGGCTTCTGTTTTACCCCAGGGCTATGTTTTACCAGGGAATCTGTACCCCAGGGTTCTGTAACGTTCAGGGCACAGTTCTTGCACCAATGCTGTTTTCCTCATTTTCATATATCAGATATAGAACACAATACAAGTTCACTTCGTGTCATTATTTGCAGGGGGGGGGACTATCACAAATCGCATAAAAAATTACTTCTGTAAAAAGAAATGGAAAAAAACTACAAATGATACAATATAGTCTTCGGACTGAGCCAAAAGGAAAGAAACCGTGATTATAACAGTGATGAAATTCCAGGTAGGACTATAGTACAAAAAAGTCGTATTTCAATTCAGGTAAGAGGACAATTAAAACCTACTCAGGATGAAAATATAGATAAAAGGATAATCGTATAGATATAGAAGGGAGATATAGATATAAAGGATGTGGGAATAATTATGTCAGACGACCTAATGTTTAGGCACCTGGTTGACCAGTCCAGCAAACCAGGAGGGCCTGGTCGACGACCGGGGCCGCTGGACGCTAAAGCACCGGTAAGCACCTCACGGTAACTCAAGGTTTTAGGGCGCACAACCAAAACAAATATACAGCATCCCCATCTTCACCACATTCCACCCATCCACATCAACAAACGAGATCGTCATATATCGTAAGCTTAACTGCGCTGACAATTTGATGAACTAAATATTGCAGCGAAATGTAAAACTGTAAATGCCTGCAATCGAATGATAAAACATAAATGCCTGCAATGACATGATAAACGATAATGCCTGCAATCGACATGATAACTGTAATGCCTGCAATCGACATGATAACTGTAATGCCTGCAATCGACATGATAACTGTAATGCCTGCAATCGACATGATAACTGTAATGCCTGCAATCGACATGATAACTGTAATGCCTGCAATCGACATGATAACTGTAATGCCTGCAATCGACATGATAACTGTAATGCCTGCAATCGACATGATAACTGTAATACCTGCAATCGACATGATAACTGTAATACCTGCAATCGACATGATAACTGTAATGCCTGCACGGGACAAGGGAGTAGGGGAGGGAATATGGTTTCATGGGGTAGAGGGCGGGGAAATAGCTTTTATCACTGTGTGCGACATGAGGATGAGATCAAGTACTGGAGGGTTGCTTGCTCCAGTACTTTTACCACACCTAATTATTTATGGCGCATAAAAACTGTTCTGTCTTTAATTTTTATTGTGTTGATTTAACTCAACCATTTTGAAGAAATGAGTCGTATAGATAAGTACTTCATTTCAGCCAATTTGACTGGACGGTAGAGCGACGGTCTCGATTCATGCAGGTCGGCGTTCAATCCCCGACCGTCCAAGTGGTTGGGCACCATTCCTTCCCCCGTCCCATCCCAATCCTTACCCTTTTCAAGTGCCATAAAGTAATGACTTGGTGCTTTCTCCTGATAATTAATAAAAATCATTTCATCCTTAGGACAGACGAGATGGTAGAAATCGATACAAATTTGTAATAATGTTGGATAATAAAAAGTAGAGTACTAACTGCAATCATTTGACCTATACATTCAACATTAGTTGTGTAGGGGTTGTAGGGAAATGACTGGAAATAACAGCTGCAAATTCGTTCTTGGCGGGACTTGAATACATCTACCAGCGTATGGTTATGCCGAAGTAGTAATCATCAAATGTGAGTTATATATCTTAATAAAATATATCTTTTTATATCTTAATAAAAGACGACAGTTTCACCGCCAGACAAAATTGTCTCACACTTCAGAAAATCTACTCAACTATAGCGCCCTTTCAACAAAAGCAGAGACTTGTGAATTAATAAAGAAATTCACCATTTTTGTTCTCTCAGTTTGGTCGTGTGTGGAGCTGTACGGGCTCACCATAGCCCGTGCTACTTGGAACTTCTTGTTCCAGGTAGCGAATCTTTAACAACAACAACAACAACAACAACAACATGTGTGGAGCTCTGAGATCGAGACCTGCTTGATACCTGATTGATGAGGTTCTGGGAGTTGTTCTACTGCCCAAGCCCGGCCCGAGGCCAGGCTCGACTTGTGAGAGTTTGGTCCACCAGGCTGTTGCTTGGAGCGGCCCGCAGGCCCACATACCCTTCCAGCTTGTTTATTTTGTTTAGCATAGAAACATGGGCACAGTTACCCTAGACTATATGAAGGGTCACGGAGTTTGTGTCACGAGCCAACAATATGTTTTTAAATCCCTATTCGTCATAAAGGGACAGTGAATCTCTTAGCCAGCACTGATAAACTCTGGATTTAGTACGAGACGCCCATGGGAGAGTGGACAGGTTAGTTGTAAAGCTCCTTGTACTTCATTCCCACTGGTCTAAATTACCGAATAACTCAACATTGACTAATGTTGTGTTGGGTAGATATTTAGAGCGAGATGTGCACGGTGTTGTGTCGGGTGAATGCTTGCGGTGTTCGAAGATCGTAGGGGGGGGGGGTGTCGTTAGGGAATTGCAAGATGTGAGAGTGTTGCGCTAATGGTCCGGCTCTCGCACAAGATTTACTCTTGCACTCTCCCTGCGTCTGACGGGTTTCCCCGACGTTGCGTCCTTTTTGGGCCAGCATTTTTGTATTTGGTGTGTTGAGTCCGGCTCCATTCAACTCTCCGGGGTTTCCACTTCCTGCCATTACAGCCATTTTTATTTGAAGAACCTGATCTACTTCTCTTTCCTGGGAGCCTGGCTTTCAATCTTTTCTTTCTCAGGATGTTGCACTTAGTGTATGTAAATTGTGAAGGGGTCTATTGAGGCTGGCATTGTTGCAAGGTCCAGGAGCAGCCCAAGAGCCTTGTTGCCACTGCTGTTCACCTGTCACTCGGGTCCTTCAGTGGGCTTTTTAGTTCCCGGTGACAAGTTTCCTTTATTGTTCTTTGATGCTCAGTCATACGTCAGGCTGCGAGCAGCCGCGTCCAACAGCCTGGTTGACCAGTCCAGCAACCAGGAGGCCTGGTCGACGACCGGGCCGCGGGGACGCTAAGCCCCGGAAACACCTGGTTGATACCTGGTTGATACCTGGTTGATGGGGTTCTGGAGTTCTTCTACTCCCCAAGCCCGGCCCGAGGCCAGGCTTGACTTGTGAGAGTTTGGTCCACTAGGCTGTTGCTTACCTCAAGGTAAGGGGTGCGCTTCGTCCCCCGTGTTCCCTATATTTCCAGACCTGGTGTTCCGTGAAGTCCCTCGCCCCTCCCCCTTGTGCCTTGATCAGGGACGGTCCTATCCCACCGTCCCTGGTGTTCCTTGCTGGTTAGTTGGGTTGTGAGTGGTGGTGTTGGGTGATGAGCGAGTTTGGTGGTGGTTGATCCCCCCCCCCCCCGTGGCAGCGGTGTTTGGGCACGGCTACTGTGCCTGCTCTTCTCTTGGCTCTTACCTCCATCCTGGCGCCTTCCTCCAAAATATCCAGCCTGGTCGACGACCGGGCCGCGGGGACGCGAAGCCCCGAAAACACCTCAAGGTAACATCAAGGTAGAGAGTCGAGGTTTGTATGGCGCCGACGGCCCCTTGTAAAGCTCCCGTGCAATTTATTTGTTAATAAATCGATTTTAAAACAGCCATCAGTGTTTTCGTCACATTAAATGTAAATTTCCTAACTAGACTGAGGCCATTGTTGTTGTTACAATTGTTTAACTGGTTGGTGCATAATGTCGGTGCCCGCCAAACGCACACCGAAACTACGACGTTGGTACAACGTTCGAACAAGTTTTAACACCTAACCAGTTATAACAACCAATATAGTTGTAACAACGTTCCAATACGTCATAAACACGTTAAGCCAAGATGTAACAACTTTATTACAAGTTGTAACAAGCGGAAAATAGAGACAGTTACGGTTTGTGTTTCCAGAGTGGTGAGATATTATGGGACACCTGAGAGTGGGGAAATTATCTTTAATGTGAGTGTAAAGTTTGCCTGAACGTGGTGTGGCCTGCTGGCGGAATGAAACAGTGCCGACGTACTGGAGTGAACGATATGGAAGAAAATGCAGAATAGAACCAGTGAAGAGCAGAGGTGCCATAGGCACAATCAGAGAACACTATATAAACATCAGAGGTCCGCGGTTGTTCAACGTCCTCCCAGCAAGCATAAGAAATATTGCAGGAACAACCGTGGGCATCTTCAAGAGGAAACTAGATTTATTCCTCCAAGGAGTTCCGGACCAACCGGGCTGTGGTGGGTATGTGGGCCTGCGGGCCGCTCCAAGCAACAGCCTGGTGGACCAAACTCTCACAAGTCAAGCCTGGCCTCGGGCCGGGCTTGGGGAGTAGAACAACTCCCAGAACCCCATCAACCAGGTATTAACCAGGTCAGCTTCCGTGACTTAGTCTTGTAATCACCCCGTCATCAACAAGTGGCCAAATGCTCCCTAATACAGCCCCCGAAACCCCTCTCTTAATGAATGGAAAAGAATAAGTTCACACGGCTCACAGCTGATGACCCACCTAGCGGTTACCTTGCGATGATTTCGGGGCTCTACGTCCCCGCGGCCCGGTCCTCAACCAGCCCTCCTCGTTGCTGGACTGGACAACGGTTGAACATTTTTTCGAAGTGCTTCGATTTCATTCTTTGCTCGAATCGCATCTCTCTACACACTTCATACATTACTTGTTAACAGAACTTAAACCCCGTAACCTAACCTAATTTAGACCTAACTATACACCAGATTCTAATATATATAATAATATTAAATTATATGGAAATGGCGATTGTCAATTGGTGTTGGTGGTGGAGGTGTGGAGGGACGAACAGCCTCAGAACTGGCTGCTTGTAATCTAACACACAAGCCACTTTTCCCACCTGTAATATCTTAAGACTGGTCACTTAGATGTGAGGCTAATGGCCTTGTTTAAACAATCAGCTAATTTGGATCATATTTTAATGTTGTTTACTGCGTAACACGATTGTTCTCCCGCCCACCGACACCTCAACTCCACAATCAATCAACTGTATTATTAATTTACATTTGTTTTGTATCATTTAGTTTTCTCCCCTTTTTTTACAATTTTGTAAATTGTGTGTAGATGGCTTTGAACTGTGTTTTATGGAGAATGTCAAAAAACGTTGAGTACGTATTGTAACTGTCAAGTTTTGTAGGTATAGGTGAGCTGTGGCAAGCTAAAATGGTCTCCCACCAGGAAGCAGGACTTGCCTCCCACTACTGGTGAGCGCCTTAACCTTGTCATTTAAGTGCCTAAATATAGTGAGAGTATGACGGGGGGTGTATGTGTGTACATATTGTGCCGGGGCCCCTTGTGAAGGAGTGGGCACATAACACGGGTTTTGGAGATGGCCCTGACCACGACACCACCCCGGGCTCCTGTTGCTCACCAGGCCAGCCAGCCAGGAGGCTGCTGCTGTGTGTGTGGGGGCGGGTACTTGTCCCGCTCTGCTTCCACTATCCAGCTGGACGTTGCTGGCACGTCCCCACCCAGCCCTTGGGGCCTGTGCGTCCTCCACGCACTTTAACATTCACTGCCACCCGTTGTAGACTCCCCCACCTTGTTTTGGCAACACCTCTGCGTCCAGGTACACTTGCTCCACAACAATGCCAGACTAGGCCATGTGTAAGGTGTCCAGTAGCTTGGCACTAAACGTGGAAATAACCGCCCTGGTAATATTGTGTTTTGACATGTTAATTTGAAGCGTAGGTGGCGTGGGCGTATTCTTGGTAACAAGGAAGAAAGTGGTTGTTTACAGGTTCCCACTACACACTGTGGCCTTGAGTAAAGGCATTGGTTATGTTCACCAGCTGAAGCTGTTCTGCGAACTTGTATTAGTCGTCCCGTCAACACACTGCTTTCCTCACCCACTCATACGTTTCCCGCAACGTATTTCTTAGCTTCAGTAGTGGCGTATACAACTACACACACACACACACACACACACACACACACACACACACACACACACATTGTAAACACTGTTATGTACTCTGTACATGCACAATGATATCACACCAACGTGATGGTTCTATGAGAGCATCTTATGCCAATGGTGGGATTGACCTGGCGTCTCTGGCCTCCCACTGTACCAACTACCCACTGTACCAACTACCCACTGTACCATGATAGGTTTAAAAGTATCCCAACCAGAAGGGCCACCAATGAAAGGCTTTGTACCCCAGGGCTCTGTACCCCAGGGCTCTGTACCCCAGGACTCTGTACCCAGGGCTTTGTACCCCAGGGCTCTGTACCCCAGGACTCTGTACCCCAGGACTGTACCCCAGGACTCAGTACCCCAGGACTCTGTACCCTAGGACTCTGTACCCTAGGGCTCTGTACCCCAGGGTCTGTACCCCAGGACTCTGTACCCCAGGACTGTACCCCAGGGCTTTGTACCCCAGGGCTCTGTACCCCAGTACTCTGTACCCCAGGACTGTACCCAGGACTCTGTACCCCAGGGCTCTGTACCCCAGGGCTCTGTACCCCAGGACTCTGTACCCCAGGACTCTGTACCCCAGGACTCTGTACCCCAGGACTCTGTACCCCAGGACTCTGTACCCCAGGACTCTGTACCCAGGGCTCTGTACCCCAGGACTCTGTACCCCAGGACTCTGTACCCAGGACTCTGTACCCCAGGACTCTGTACCCCAGGACTCTGTACCCCAGGGCTCTGTACCCCAGGGCTCTGTACCCCAGGGCTCTGTACCCCAGGGCTCTGTACCCCAGGGCTCTGTAACGTTCAGGGCACAGTTCTTGCACCAATACTTTTTCCTCATTCAATACGCGGTATACAGTAATCTAAAAGTCTCCTTATTGAAGTTGCTGAAGGATCCCCTGACTTTTGCTAGTGTCGAGTATGCGGCTTACGTTATTCTGTTTATACCAGCCTCTGGAGTTAGGTTTGGTGTGTGTACTCACCTAGTTGTGCTTGCAGAGGCTGAGCTCTGGCTCTTTGGTCTGGGTGTGTTCGCGCGCACTCATCTAGTACAAGGTACACAGTACCTTAAGGTAAACAGTACAGGGAGCCGGTCGGCCGAGTGGATAGCACGCTGGACTTGTGATCCTGTTGGCCCGGGTTCGATCCCGGGGGCCGGCGAGAAACAATGGAC
>WNGS01000009.1:1149522-1162181 GCA_020271785.1 Procambarus virginalis
TATTCCTTGATTTCTGGCGAGGGTGAATTGTTGAGGACGCGGTACACAGGTCCTTGTATGTGAAGGTCAGAGCTGGTGGGAGTGTTTACAGCCACTCTCTGCCCGCCTGTACTACTACTCGCGGATAACACCATCTTATCTTACACGTATTGACCAGACCACACACTAGAAGGTGAAGGGACGAAAATGTTTCGGTCCGTCCTGGACCATTCTCAAGTCGATTGTGATGATGAAGTAGATACAGGCAATAAATAGGCAAGAGTAGATGCCTATTGCCTGCATCTACTTCATCACAAGCGACTTGAGAATGGTCCAGGACGGACCGAAACGTGGTCGTCCCTTCACCTTCTAGTGTGTGGTCTGGTCAACATACTCAGCCACGTTATTGTGACTCATCGCCTGCTTATCTTACACGTGCTATTACCTCCATCATTGATTGATAAACATTAAGCCATCCCAAGAGGTGGCACGGGCGTGAATAGCCCTTAATTTGGACAAGTTCAATAACCAGTTTTGCTCATACGGATGAGATGCCGAGTGATGGGATGTGAGTAACCAGCATAAGAGAGTAGTTAACGGTGGTGTAGGAGTGATGGGTGGGGACATGGCATGACAAACCACTACACAGTTTCAAGGTGTAGATATGATAGAGCCCAATAGGCTCAGGAACCTGTACACCAGTTGATTGACGGTTGAGAGGCGGGACCAAAGAGCCAGAGCTCAACCCCCGCAAGCACAAATAGGTGAGTACGTGCTTCTGGTCACTGTAGGCTCTCTACTCACAATAACTCTTCCTCTAATACAATACTCTATATCTACCCACAATACCATACAGGCCTATGTTGCCATTGTTTTAACGGCACACCAGTATTGACCACGTCTGTATTTTGCCAATAGGCGAAATTATGAACTGTCTTATAGACAGAAATCTATATTATTGGTAGAGTGTTAGCAGTGGGTGACAGTGGGTGACAGTGTGTGTCAGTGGGTGACAGTGTCAGTGGGTGACAGTGGGTTGACAGTGTGTGACAGTGTGTGTTAGTGGGTGACAGTGGGTGACAGTGGGTGACAATGGGTGACAGTGGGTGTCAGTGGGTGACACGCCTCAATCTTGTACCTGTGGTGTTGGCAGCAGGATTAATAGCATCACTTCAATAGCTCTATTACCCATAGCAGTATATCTACAGGTATAAGTGTTAACCTTGCTCACAAGTGCCTCACCTACAATATTAGTTCACTATTTACTTCCCTGGTTACCATAAAAAGTGTACCCAACTTCAAGTGAGAGACGCAGCCCTTTACGCCTCTCTCCACATTACGGTACGATGCATATCTACTTATCCCCCCCCCCCCCCCAAAAAAAAAGTCCAGACAATAATATTTACAATAATATATGTGGGCCAGTAGCAAGCACAGAGTCCGGTATAATCCCCCAAGACACACAGCAAAAATTGCCAGCGCGCTTCTATTCACGCCAGAGTCGCTCTACAGAGTATGGGCGGGAAAATTCCCCGGGCGACGCCTGCCGTCCGTGTTCCGCAGTCTCTTGGCCTCTGTTTTTTCTCGCCACCTTCCTGGAGAGGCCTGCTGTTGCTGCCCGTCAATACTTCCAGCGTCTGCTCCGTGTTCTACTCCCCCCTTACCCATTAAATGATGGACACTATTGGACTTGATATAATTAGTGTAAAGAGACGCAACACTTCTTGTACGGACTAGAGATGAGGGTAAGGTGTTGCTATTCCCGCCCTCTACCGTGAACCATATTCCTCTACTCTTGTCCATTGCAGGCATTATCGTTATCAGGTCGATTGCAGGTATTACAGTTATCATGTCGATTGCAGGTATTACAGTTATCATGTCGATTGCAGGTATTACAGTTATCATGTCGATTGCAGGCATACAGTATCATTCATTCAGGTTATCATCTGTCGATTGCGCTAGTGTCATTGCAGCATTCAGTTATCATGTCGATTGCAGGCATTACAGTTATCATGTCGCTGCATATTTAGTTCAATCAAATTGTCAATGCGCAGTTAAGCTTACGATATATGATACGATCCTCGTGTGTGTGAGGTGGTGATGGTGGTGAAGATGGTGATGATGTTATATTTGGTTGGTTGTGCTCCTTACCTTGAGGTTACCTTGAGGTGCTTCCGGGGCTTAGCGTCCCCGCGGCCCGGTCGTCGACCAGGCCTCCTGGTTGCTGGACTTGATCATACCAGGCTCACTAAACATTAGGTCGTCAGCCATCATTATTCCCACATCCTTATATCTATATCTATATTTCCTTCTATATCTATATCTATATATCCTTTATATCTATATTTCCTTCTGAGTAGGTTTAATTGTCTCTTGTACCTTGAATTGAAATACTGACTTTTGTACTATATTCATCTACCTGGAATTCATCACTGTTATATCACGTTATCTTCCTTTGGCCAGTCGAAGACTATATTGTTATCAGTTTGTAGTTTTCATTTTCTTTTACAGAAGTAATTTTTATGCTGATTTGTGTATAGTCTGGAAAAAATGACACGAAGCTGACTTGTAATTGTGTCTATATCTGATATTGTGAGGACAGTCTTAGAGTACTCGCCCCATCGCGAGTACTCTTCCACAAAAACACACAGGGAGCTCGAAAGGGTGCTGGGGTTGCAACGAGACCGTCCAGAATGCGAGGGATGAGGTATGAAGAGGGACTGAACGAACTAAACCTAACGACGCTAGAAAGGAAAGATATGATACAGACGTATAGAATACTTAAGGGGATTGACAGAGTAGAGAAAGATAAATATTTACATTGAATACCCGACGAATATAGGTCACTGATGTAAACTTAACTCATGTGTGTCCTATAGATGCTAGAAAGTTTTCTTTTAGCATAAGGTTAGTGAACAAATGGAATAAATAAAGGAGAAGGTTGTGAGGCAACCTCCATTCACAGCTTTAAAGCTTGCATGATAGGGAAATAGGTCACAAGTCATTGCCTTAGTCACCAGCGGCAAGAAAAGCGGGATCCAATAGCTAGAGCTCAATCCTGCAAGCTCAACTAGGTGAGTACACACACACACACACACACACACACACGCACACGCACACGCCACACACACACGCAACACGCACACACAACACCCCACACACACACACACACACAAGGGGCCAGGTAGCCTGGTGGATTGCGCGCAGGATTCGTAATTCTGTGGGAGGGTTCGATTCCCGCACCCGCAGAAACAAATGGGCAAAGTTTTTCTTCACCCTGAATGCCCCTGTTACCTAGCAGTAAATAGGTACCTGGAGTTAGTCAGCTGTCACGGGCTGCTTCCTGGTGTGTGTGTGTGGTGTGTGTGTGTTGTTGTGGTGTGGAGAGAGAAAAAAAAAGTAGTGTAGTTAGTAAACAGTTGATTGACAGTTGAGAGGGGGCCGAAAGAGCAAGCTCAACCCCCGTAAAATACAACTAAGTGAATACAACACACACACACACCACACACACACACCACACACACACACAACACACGGAGATATGATCAAGTAAGGGGAGATATGATCACAACCTACAAAATCCTCAGAGGAATCGACCGGGTAGACAAGGACAAACTATTCAACACTGGGGGGACGCGAACAAGGGGACACAGGTGGAAACTGAGTACCCACATGAGCCACAGAGACGTTAGAAGGAACTTTTTCAGTGTCAGAGTAGTTAACGGATGGAATGCATTAGGCAGTGATGTGGTGGAGGCTGACTCCATACACAGTTTCAAGGGTAGATATGATAGAGCCCAATAGGCTCAGGAACCTGTACACCAGTTGATTGACAGTTGAGAGGCGGGACCAAAGAGCCAAAGCTCAACCCCCGCAAGCACAAATAGGTGAGTACAAATAGGTGAGTACACACACACACACTCACTCACTCACTCACTCACTCGCTCACTCACTCACTCACTCACTCACTCACTCACTCACTCACTCACTCACTCACTCACTCACTCACTCACTCACTCACTCACTCACTCACTCACACACTCACTCACTCTGGTTTCACCAGTTTGTTACTTGCTTAGCTAGATGAACAGTGTGGTCATGTTACTGAACCCATTATGTGCGTGTGTCCACCGCCCACGGCATGGGTATGGGGTGCATCATAAATTGACTGCAACTGAAGAAAACCTAAGAAGTGACTGAAGCCCCTTTCGAGGGAATTTGCAACATGATCCGCTGATTCATGTGTGTGTAATGTCTCTCAACTTGTGCCCAAGCGGTTTTGGTTCAGGTTGTGAGTTGTGTGGCCACGCAACCCGTCCTCCTCATAGAACGTCGCAATTTTGACGTATGTTCTACCTTAGGCCAAAATTGCCCTACTAGAAAATGGCAGCGGCTCGCGAAATTAAATTAACATAATGTCCCGTTTTCTGTTTTGGGTCCTCTGGTAGGTTAGGATAAGAGGCACTTTAGTACGCCAGTTTCTTGA
This sequence comes from Procambarus virginalis, assembly GCA_020271785.1. Lineage (NCBI taxonomy): Eukaryota > Metazoa > Arthropoda > Malacostraca > Decapoda > Cambaridae > Procambarus > Procambarus virginalis. Next base: position 1,153,988 of record WNGS01000009.1, read on the forward strand.
CGTTGGGAGAGGTTATGAGGACGGGGTGGGCCAGGAGGCTGGTCGCTGGTCACTCGTGATGATATCCTGATATCATCACGATATCCAAGATCTGTGCTACTGTCCAGAGTGACAGTAGCACACAGCCGCTGGACAAGGAATACAACACCACCCTGTTGTATTCAGCAGCAGCTGTAGTCTTGTTCAGGTGCTGTAGTCTTGTTCAGGTGCTGTAGTCTTGTTCAGGTGCTGTAGTCTTGTTCAGGTGCTGTAGTCTTGTTCAGGTGCTGTAGTCTTGTTCAGGTGCTGTAGTCTTGTTCAGGTGCTGTAGTCTTGTTCAGGTGCTGTAGTCTTGTTCAGGTGCTGTAGCCTTGTTCAGGTGCTGTAGTCTTGTTCAGGTGCTGTAGTCTTGTTCAGGTGCTGTAACCTTGTTCAGGTGCTGTAGTCTTGTTCAGGTGCTGTAGTCTTGTTCAGGTGCTGGACTCTGGAGCTATCCGCCGAGTTCTTGCCTCCGTAGTTGCGGGTTTTTGTCGTGTGTGTTAATGGGGGCTGGGGCCGAGGCTCGTGTTAATCCCAATCTTCTTCCCCCTCTCGACATATTTACACCACCTGTATAGAGTAGCATGAGTGTTATGAGTGTCAGTTAGGGTACAGGAGGAGGAGTTAGGGTACAGGGGGAGGGGTTAGGGTACAGGGGGAGGGGTTAGGGTACAGGGGGAGGAGTTAGGGTACAGGAGGGAGGAATTAGGGTACAGGGGGAGGAGTTAGGGTACAGGGGAGGAGTTAGGGTACAGGAGGAGTTAGGGTACAGGGGGAGGAGTTAGGGTACAGGGGGAGGAGTTAGGGTACAGGAGGGAGGAGTTAGGGTACAGGGGGAGGAGTTAGGGTACAGGAGGGAGGAGTTAGGGTACAGGGGAGGAGTTAGGGTACAGGAGGGAGGAGTTAGGGTACAGGAGGGAGGAGTTAGGGTACAGGGGGAGGAGTTAGGGTACAGGAGGAGGAGTTAGGGTAAAGGGGGGAGGAGTTAGGGTACAGGAGGAGGAGTTAGGGTACAGGGGGAGGAGTTAGGGTACAGGAGGAGGAGTTAGGGTACAGGGGGAGGAGTTAGGGTACAGGGGGAGGAGTTAGGGTACAGGGGGAGGAGTTAGGGTACAGGAGGAGGAGTTAGGGTAAAGGGGGGAGGAGTTAGGGTACAGGGGGAGGAGTTAGGGTACAGGGGGAGGAGTTAGGGTACAGGGGGAGGAGTTAGGGTACAGGGGGAGGAGTTAGGGTACAGGAGGAGGAGTTAGGGTACAGGGGGAGGAGTTAGGGTACAGGGGAGGAGTTAGGGTACAGGGGGAGGAGTTAGGGTAAAGGGGGGAGGAGTTAGGGTACAGGAGGAGGAGTTAGGGTACAGGGGGAGGAGTTAGGGTACAGGAGGGAGGAGTTAGGGTACAGGGGGAGGAGTTAGGGTACAGGAGGGAGGAGTTAGGGTACAGGGGGAGGAGTTAGGGTACAGGAGGGAGGAGTTAGGGTACAGGAGGGAGGAGTTAGGGTACAGGGGGAGGAGTTAGGGTACAGGAGGAGGAGTTAGGGTAAAGGGGGAGGAGTTAGGGTACAGGAGGAGGAGTTAGGGTACAGGGGGAGGAGTTAGGGTACAGGAGGAGGAGTTAGGGTACAGGGGGAGGAGTTAGGGTACAGGGGGAGGAGTTAGGGTACAGGGGGAGGAGTTAGGGTACAGGAGGAGGAGTTAGGGTAAAGGGGGGAGGAGTTAGGGTACAGGGGGAGGAGTTAGGGTACAGGGGGAGGAGTTAGGGTACAGGGGGAGGAGTTAGGGTACAGGGGGAGGAGTTAGGGTACAGGAGGAGGAGTTAGGGTACAGGGGGAGGAGTTAGGGTACAGGGGGAGGAGTTAGGGTACAGGGGGAGGAGTTAGGGTACAGGGGGAGGAGTTAGGGTACAGGAGGAGGAGTTAGGGTAAAGGGGGAGGAGTTAGGGTACAGGGGGAGGCGTTAGGGTACAGGGGGAGGAGTTAGGGTAAAGGGGGGAGGAGTTAGGGTAAAGGGGGAGGAGTTAGGGTAAAGGGGGAGGAGTTAGGGTAAAGGGGGGAGGAGTTAGGGTACAGGGGGAGAGTTAGGGTAAAGGGGGAGGAGTTAGGGTACAGGGGGAGGCGTTAGGGTACAGGGGGAGGAGTTAGGGTAAAGGGGGAGGAGTTAGGGTACAGGGGAAGGAGTTAGGGTACAGGGGGAGGAGTTAGGGTACAGGGGAGGAGTTAGGGTACAGGGGGAGGAGTTAGGGTACAGGGGGAGGAGTTAGGGTAAAGGGGGGAGGAGTTAGGGTTATGGAGGAGCCATGTTAGGTGTCACAAGTGTGGTAACATCGTCATTTTCCAGTGTTGTGGCTGCCAGTGTTGTGGCTGCCAGTGTTGTGGCTGCCAGTGTTGTGGCTGCCAGTGTTGTGGCTGCCAGTGTTGTGGCTGCCAGTGTTGTGGCTGCCAGTGTTGTGGCTGCCAGTGTTGTGGCTGCCAGTGTCGTGGCTGCCAGTGTTGTGGCTGCCAGTGTTGTGGCTGCCAGTGTTGTGGCTGCCAGTGTTGTGGCTGCCAGTGTTGTGGCTGCCAGTGTTGTGGCTGCCAGTGTTGTGGCTGCCAGTGTTGTGGCTGCCAGTGTTGTGGCTGCCAGTGTCGTGGCTGCCAGTGTCGTGGCTGCCAGTGTCGTGGCTGCCAGTGTCGTGGCTGCCAGTGTTGTGGCTGCCAGTGTTGTGGCTGCCAGTGTTGTGGCTGCCAGTGTGGCCGCCACTCTCGTGTGACCAAGGTCACTTTAATCCTTCTACTTCACAACTCACAAAAAGCTACAGTATATGTTAACGAGACCCATTAAAAGTTTATGGCCAACTATTTTTGTCTTTTACTCAAGCCTACTAATACTATCAGACGTAGACAAGGATACAAACTACAGCACTATCATCATTTGCATATGACACCAGGATTTTCATGCGAGTAGACAATACAGAGAACGCGGCAAACCTCCAATTGAATGTAAATCGGGTCTTTCAATAAGCAATACATAATAATATGATGTTTAATGTAAATAAGTTCCAGCTCCTGTGCTATGGAAAAAAAGGAAAATTTCAAAACGGAAACCATATATAAAACGAAATCAAATTACACTATAGAAGGAAAAAGCAACGTAAAGGATCTAGGAGTAATCATGTCAGAAGACCTTACCTGTACAGAACACCATACCTGGTTGATACCTGGTTGATACCTGGTTGATGGGGTTCTGGGAGTTCTCCTACTCCCCAAGCCCGGCCCGAGGCCAGACTCGACTTGTGCGAGTTTCGTCCACCAGGCGAGTGGTGGACCAAACTTGCTTGGAGCGGCCCGCAGACCCACATACCCACCACAGCCCGCTGATCCGGAACTTCTCTTAGAAAACTGTCCAGTTTCCTCTTGAAGATGTCCACGGTTGTTCCGGCAATATTTCTTATGGTCGCTGGGAGGACGTTAAACAACCGTGGACCTCTGATGTTTATACAGTGTTCTCTGATTGCGCCTATGGCACCTCTGCTCTTCACTGGTTCTATTCTGCATTTTCTTCCATATCGTTCACTCCAGTACGTTGTTATTTTACTGTGCAGATTGGAACCTGGCCCTACAGTATTTCCATGTGTATATTATTTGGTATCTGTATATTATTTGGTATCTTTATTTGCCATAAAGTAGCTGTCACAACTGCAAGAAAAATGACAGGTTGGATAACAAGGACCTTCCAAACAAGGGACGCCTTACCAATGATACTTTTTAAGACACTAGTGCTCTCTAGGGTGGAATATAGTTGCACTCTAACAGCCCCATTCAGGGCCGGAGAAGTTGCTGACCTGGAGAGCGTGCAAAGATCCTTTACCGCTAGAATTCACGCTATAAGTCATCTGAATTATTGGGCCCGATTAAAAGCTCTTAATCTATATTCTCTAGAACGCAGGCAAGAGATTAGTAATATTCACGTGGAAAATATTAGAGGACTGGTCTCAAACCTGCACACAGAAATAACATCACATGAGACCAGAAGGCATGGCAGAATGTGCAGAATCCCCCGTTGAGAGCAGAGGTGCAACAGGTACTCTGAGAGAGAACTCTATCAACATCAGAGGCCCGAGACTGTTCAAACACGCTGCCACTAAACAAAGGGCATAACTGCTGGCGACCCCTCACAGTGTTCAAGAGAGAACTATCAACATCAGAGGCCCGAGACTGTTCAGCACACGCTGCCACTAAACATAAAGGGGCATAACTGGCCGACCCCTCACAGTGTTCAAGAGAGAACTATCAACATCAGAGGCCCGAGACTGTTCAACACGCTTCCACTACACATAAGGGAACATAACTGGCCGACCCCTCACAGTGTTCAAGAGAGAACTATCAACATCAGAGGCCCGAGACTGTTCACACGCTTCCACTACACATAAGGGACATAATTGGCCGACCCCTCACAGTGTTCAAGAGAGAACTATCAACATCAAGGGCCCGAGACTGTTCAACACGCTTCCACTACACATAAGGGACATAACTGGCCGACCCCTCACAGTGTTCAAGAGAGAACTATCAACATCAGAGGCCCGAGACTGTTCAACACGCTTCCACTACACATAAGGGACATAACTGGCCGACCCCTCACAGTGTTCAAGAGAGAAGAACTGGATAAGCACCTACAAAGGAACCTGATCAACCAGACTGTGACCCATACGTTAGGCTGCGAGCAGCCGCGTCCAACAGCGGACGCGGATGGTTGACCAGACGACCAACCAAGAGGCCTAACCAGAGACCGGGCCGCGGGGGCTGTTGATCCCCGTAAGCTCTACAAGGTAGCCGTGACAAAGTTTATACGGGATCTGGGTTGTCGATGTGTGCGACTAGTGAACCAATGTAAGTGGTTCATAACTTTGAAACAGTTGGGATATATTCACCTGAAACCGTGTGGGACTTGTATTAATAAATTGTAGCGGTGTTACAATGCAAGGAACAAGATCATATGTGAAAGGTCAAGGGCGATAACAAGATAAGGTCAGGTTAATTTTATACATGTTTGCTCAAGACAATTCCATGAAACGTAATACACTTGAATTGCCAGCAGTGTGTCACAAGCATTAATCAAGGCTGCGACTTAAAGGTCATTTTGGCCAACAATTAAATTAAGCTTTCATATGTCCGCTTCATAGCTTTTGAAACGATAGAGTTTGTATAGACCTTTCTCTTGAGTGCACGCTTTTCTCGTATTGTTGACGCGGAGTAGTAGCGAACATCCACATTGATGAGGCATTGACCGAGTTGACCGGACCACTACGACTAGAAGAGTGAAGGGACGACGACATTTCTGTCCGTCCTGGATCCATTCTCAAGTCGATTGTGTCTCAATGAGGAATTTAATGCTGCGAGTATTACTGCTATAAAGTCATAGCGAGACGAGTGATAGGACAACAGGAGGTAATAGTATAACGTCTCCTGTCGTCCAGAGGTTGGTACCCTTTCTGCACGCTTCAACACTGTGTTTAACATAGTATGTTTCCACGCCAGACCGCAGAGCAATCACTGGCCTGTTGCCACTGTCACTCTTGATACCTCTTTGCTACCATCACTCTCTCTCAAGTGGCTGTTTGTATATAACTTTCCTGTATTCAACTCTTTACTGCGTCACTCCGGTGAGTGGCATTCCTATCCCATGGCAGCTGCTCGTTTAGACCAAGCCTGTCTTTTTTAGGCCATCCAGTTGCTGTGTTAGAGCAATGTTTGTATAACTTGCTTACGTATAGGGCGGCTCTCACAGCTCCAGGACTTGTGGTCATTCTCACAGTACTCTGGTACTGGTCTCTTGGTCATTCCTCACAGTACTCTGGTACTGGTTCTCTTGGGTCATTCTCACAGTACCCTGGTACTGGTACTGGTCTCTTGGTCATTCTCACAGTACTCTGATACTGTTACTGGTCTCTTGGTCATTCTCACAGTACTCTGGTACTGTTACTGGTCTCTTGATCATTCTCACAGTACTCTGGTACTGTTACTGGTCTCCTGAGTCATTCTCACAGTACTCTAGTACTGGTCTCCTGGTCATTCTCACAGTACTCTGGTACGGGTCTCCTGGTCATTCTCACAGTACCCTGGTACTGGTCTCCTGATCATTCTCACAGTATCCTGTGTTACTGGTCTCTTGAGTGTACTTTATATATTTGAGCTCGTCACTTTCGACGATAATTATTTTGGTTGTGTGGTGGCAAATATGTTCAAGAGAGTGATGATGACGACGGAGGGGCTGTAAAGGAGAAGTGACGATAAGAAAGTAAAGACGGATGTGGATGAGATCAATGAGGAAGAGGGTGTGTTGACCGCGGGGGTGACGACAAGTTCCGGCGCACAAGGGCAGGCGCCGCACGAGGTCCTCCTCCTTCCCTCCCCCGTTCTCCAACCTTCCCGCCTTTTTGAAGGTCTACTTTTGAATGGCGCAACCACTGCTGTCCTGTTGGGGCCGTGGCTCACACTGTTGTGTGTGTGGTCGCTTTTGTGATGTATATACGTCAAGTGCTCTCGAGATGTTGTCTCTGGCAAGGAGACGAGGGTGTGTTATCTGCTTGATGGTGGTTGTTATAGATTCAGCTACTCGGAATAAGTTGCAAGTAGCACGGGCTATGGTGAGCCCGTAGTGCACTTACCTGGCACAGGAGCGGGGCAAGTAACACGGGCTATGGTGAGCCCGTAGTGAACTTGCCTGGCACTGGAGCGGGGCAAGTAGCACGGGCTATGGTGAGTCCGTAGTGGATTTGCCTGGCACAGGAGCGGGACAAGTAGCATGGGCTATGGTGAGTCCGTAGTGGACTTGCCTGGCACAGGAGCGGGGCAAGTAGCACGGGCACGGGCTATGGTGAGCCCGTAGTGACTTGCCTGGCACAGGAGTGGGGCAAGTAGCACGGGCTATGGTGAGCCCGTAGTGGACTTACCTGGCACAGGAGCGGTGCTGTGTGTCGCCATCCTTAATGGGGTTCTGGGAGTTGTTCTACTCCCCAAAACCCGGCCAGGTATGACAAGTGAGAGCTTGGTCTAACAGGCTGTTGCTTGGAGCAACAAGGAACTCTATATATTAAGAGTTACCATCAATATATACATGGAGAAATACTGGAGGGCCAGGTCCCAAATCTACACAGTAAAATAACAACGTACTGAGTGAACGATATGGAAGAAATGCAAATATGATCCAGTGAAGAGCAGAGGTGCCATAGGACAGACGAACACTGATTAACATCAGAGGTCCGCGGTTGTTCAACGTCCTCCCAGCGATACTAAGAAATATGGCTGACAAAGCTGACCTTTCCAACAAAATAATAGAGAGGTTGAGTCGTTCGTGCAAGAAGTGGCCAACCCACTGAGTTGTAGTGGATATGAGGGGTCATGCTGCCCCAAACTGACTGTCGCTCGATAGTGTCAATTTGACTGCGTTTTTTTGTGTTCATTTCGGTTTTATATTTCGTTTTTTTTTTTTGTCATAGACCAGAAGCTGGAACTTACCTTCGTGAGACGTTATTTTCTGTGTGGCCCATTGGAAGACCTGATTTATATAAGTGTTGTATCCCCAATATTGTACCTGCTTGATAACCTGGTTGATGGGGTTCGGGAGTAGTACTACTCCCCAAACCCGGCCCGAGGCCAGGCTTGACTTGTGAGACTGGTCATAAAATCTTGATCTTTATGATCTTATGTGATCATAAAACTCTTAGTGTCCTCTACAAAGGATGGTACGGTACTATAAGTTGTGTGTGTGTGCGACATGAGGATGAGATCAAGTACTGGAGGTGTTGCTTGCTCCAGTACTTTTATCACTGTGTGCGACATGAGGATGAGATCAAGTCTTACTGGAAGGGTTGCTTGCTCCAGTACTTTTATCACTGTGTGCGACATGAGGATGAGATCAAGTACTGGAGGGCTGCTTGCTCCAGTACTTTTATCACTGTGTGCGACATGAGGATGAGATCAAGTACTGGAGGGCTGCTTGCTCCAGTACTTTTATCACTGTGTGCGACATGAGGATGAGATCAAGTACTGGAGGTGTTGCTTGCTCCAGTACTTTTATCACACCTAATTATTTATGGCGCATAAAACTGTTCTGTCTTTAATTTTTATTGTGTTGATTTAACTCAACCATTTTGAAGAAATGAGTCGTATAAATAAGTACTTCATTTCAGCCAATTTGACTGGA
>WNGS01000009.1:1178999-1192282 GCA_020271785.1 Procambarus virginalis
CTTACTTGTCTATTCTTCCTTATTCATGTATAAATAATCAATGAATGTCCTAAAGTCTGCCACCTGCGCTGCCTCCGTGTTTTTGGTGCTGATGCGCCCGTCGCCACTTGCTTGCTGCCTTCTATTGTTGTTGTTGTTTAAGATTTGCTACCTGGAACAGTAAGTTCCAAGCAGCACGGGCTATGGTGAGCCCGTCAGCCTTCTATGTTGCTGCCTTCAAGATGACGACGGTGGTGGGGTAGTGTTGTGTTGGTGTGGCGTGGGTAGGTGATGAGTGAGAGGGGGGGCGATGCTGGTGTTGTAGGAGGGGGGGGAGATGATGTTATTACACAAGAGGCAGGTGTTGAGGTGGTGTGTCAAACCACCTCAACACCTGTTGAGGTTGCCACATCTTGCGTTACCTACTTCAAGTTACCTCACGTTTCCTCTTGAGGTGTCTTCTCTAGCACCCTCGACACCTTTCTCAATGGAATTTTTTTTTTTAAATTTTGGCCCGAGGGGCGAGTTTATTGGGCAGCGCCACTCATCCTGTGAGTGGACACACCGCCATAGTGACAGTATTGGGCAGCGCCACTCATCCTGTGAGTGGACACACCGCCATAGTGACAGTATTGGGCAGCGCCACTCATCCTGTGAGTGGACACACCGCCATAGTGACAGTATTGGGCAGCGCCACTCATCCTCTGAGTGGACACACCGCCATAGTGACAGTATTGGGCAGCGCAACTCATCCTGTGAGTGGACACACCGCCATAGTGACAGTATTGGGCAGCGCCACTCATCCTGTGAGTGGACACCGCCATAGTGACAGTATTGGGCAGCGCCACTCATCCTGTGAGTGGACACACCGCCATAGTGACAGTATTGGGCAGCGCCACTCATCCTCTGAGTGGACACACCGCCATAGTGACAGTATTGGGCAGCGCCACTCATCCTCTGAGTGGACACACCGCCATAGTGACAGTATTGGGCAGCGCCACTCATCCTGTGAGTGGACACACCGCCATAGTGACAGTATTGGGCAGCGCCACTCATCCTGTGAGTGGACACACCGCCATAGTGACAGTATTGGGCAGCGGCACTCATCCTGTGAGTGGACACACCACCATAGTGACAGTATTTGGCAGCGCCACTCATCCTGTGAGTGGACACACCGCCATAGTGACAGTATTGGGCAGCACCACTCATCCTGTGAGTGGACACACCGCCATAGTGACAGTATTGGGCAGCGCCACTCATCCTGTGAGTGGACACACCGCCATAGTGACAGTATTGGGCAGCGCCACTCATCCTGTGAGTGGACACACCGCCATAGTGACAGTATTGGGCAGCGCCACTCATCCTGTGAGTGGACACACCGCCATAGTGAGAGTATTGGGCAGCGCCACTCATCCTCTGAGTGGACACACCGCCATAGTGACAGTATTGGGCAGCGCCACTCATCCTGTGAGTGGACACACCGCCATAGTGACAGTATTGGGCAGCGCCACTCATCCTCTGAGTGGACACACCGCCATAGTGACAGTATTGGGCAGCGCCACTCATCCTCTGAGTGGACACACCACCATAGTGACAGTATTGGGCAGCGCCACTCATCCTGTGCGTGGACACACCACCATAGTGACAGTATTGGGCAGCGTCACTCATCCTGTGCGTGGACACACCACCATAGTGACAGTATTGGGCAGCGCCACTCATCCTGTGAGTGGACACACCACCATAGTGACAGTATTGGGCAGCGTCACTCATCCTGTGAGTGGACACCGCCATAGTGACAGTATTGGGCAGCGCCACTCATCCTGTGCGTGGACACACCACCATAGTGACAGTATTGGGCAGCGGCACTCATCGTGTGAGTGGACACACCGCCATAGTGACAGTATTGGGCAGCGCCACTCATCCTGTGAGTGGACACACCGCCATAGTGACAGTATTGGGCAGCGCCACTCATCCTGTGAGTGGACACACCGCCATAGTGACAGTATTGGGCAGCGCCACTCATCCTGTGAGTGGACACACCGCCATAGTGACAGTATTGGGCGCCACTCATCTTGTGAGTGGACACACTGCCATAGTGACAGTATTGGGCAGCGCCACTCATCCTGTGCGTGGACACACCACCATAGTGACAATATTGGGCAGCGCCACTCATCCTGTGAGTGGACACACCGCCATAGTGACAGTATTGGGCGCCACTCATCTTGTGAGTGGACACACTGCCATAGTGACAGTATTGGGCAGCGCCACTCATCCTGTGCGTGGACACACCGCCATAGTGACAGTATTGGGCAGCGCCACTCATCCTGTGAGTGGACACACCGCCATAGTGACAGTATTGGGCAGCGCCACTCATCTTGTGAGTGGACACACCGCCATAGTGACAGTATTGGGCGCCACTCATCTTGTGAGTGGACACACCGCCATAGTGACAGTATTGGGCAGCGCCACTCATCCTGTGAGTGGACACACCGCCATAGTGACAGTATTGGGTAGCGCCACTCATCCTGTGAGTGGACACACCGCCATAGTGACAGTATTGGGCAGCGCCACTCATCCTGTGAGTGGACACACCGCCATAGTGACAGTATTGGGCAGCGCCACTCATCCTGTGAGTGGACACACCGCCATAGTGACAGTATTGGGCAGCGCACACACCGCCATAGTGACAGTATTGGGCAGCGCCACTCATCCTGTGAGTGGACACACCGCCATAGTGACAGTATTGGGCAGCGCCACTCATCCTGTGAGTGGACATACCGCCATAGCAGCATGTACAACACTCCCCAATAGGAAGAAAACCCGCTGGGTTGTTCATCCTGTCACTTGTACCCAGACACACCTGGAGCTTTCTGAACTATCTCAAGTGAACAGCTCCTCAAACAAGAAGATTAACAGCTATCAACCTTTAAAAGCTTACGTTATCTTGCGGGTGCAAAATGGGGAAATAAATAATAAATAATAATAAAGGTGAATAAAGATAATAAAGATAATGGGAGAATATAGATGTTTGTCCTGGAAACTGGACTGTTTCCTAAGAGAAGTCCCGGATCAGCCGGGCTGTGGTGGGTATGTGGCTCTGCGGGCCGCTCCAAGCAACAGCCTGGTGGACCAAACTCTCACAAGTCAAGCCTGGCCTCGGGCCGGGCTTGGGGAGTAGAAGAACTCCCAGAACCCCATCAACCAGGTCAACCAGGTCAACCAGGTGTCCCATTACACCTAACCTATTGGTGGTAGTATATTTTCATTGGTGTATATGTCACAACCTATTACGGGCTCACCATAGCCCGTGCTACATGGACACTTGGTTCTGAGTAGCTAAATCTAAAACCAGAACCAAACAAGAGTGACGACCTTTGTGGCACACGAGGCGGCACCAGTGGTTGGTGACCTTCAGTGTTGACGGAGGCTTGTGTACTGGTACTGGTGTACCAGTACACAAACAGACCCTTGCCTGCGTGCCTGTGGGCCAGTAAAGTACATCATGTATTATACAAGGTTATGGAGGGCTTTAGAACACTTAGGCTCAAACCAGTGTGGTAGTTCAGTATAAAATTAAGGCAGGAGCCGGATGGTGGTGCCAGGAGTAGTGCTTTGTTGTGAGCTGCGCGGCGGGTCCACGGCAGCAGCCGCCGGCCCCAGCTGGCTCCGGCTCCCCCCTCCACCTGCATTTGTCACTATACGCTTTCGCTACTTCTCTTCCCTTATTTAAAATACCAGTTCAGTTATCGCTAAAAACTACTTGTTCTTGTTAGATGGTGGGATGCGCGCGCAGTTATATTTTGTGCGGGAGGTCTGGGTGGCGGGGAGGTGGAGTTGGCGGTGTGGTGTGTGCTGGTGTCCGTCAGTGTGCCTCTTGCAGTGAAACGGGTGTCACGTGCCGCCTGCTCCTGCCGCCCCACATGACCTAAGTAACTTGCGCCCACACCACGCCCACAGCCCTACAAGCTACCCCCACCAGGCTGCCAGTGTGGTGGCGTCCACTGGTGCTGGCCCCCCACACTAGCCGACCACACCTGCTGCTGTAGACTAAGTCGCCGGGCGCAAGCGGGGCCCCGCCCCCTGCTGTCTGCCGTTGTTCTTGTTGCCAGGGTGGTGCTGTGTGCTCTCACACCATGGCACCCTGCTCACCCCCGGCACCTGTCTACCCGCCCCGTCACTACAGCATCCCCGTCCTACTCAAGACAGCATGTGAGCCCAGTCTCTTGTCAAGTCTCCTGTATTGATCCGAGGAAGGTGTTGGTGGTGGCGGGGAGTGCGGCGCCGCCCGCCGGTGTCGGCGTGTTGACGGGTATCTCTCTTACCAAGACCCTTGCCTGGCCACACTGGCCACAGCGGAGGGTCGTGCCGGGGCAGTGTACTCAGTGATCGACGGGGCCGAGTGAGCTGTGACGTGGTGTACTCTTAACTGCACTCCTCCAGTAGCTTGAGGAAGATGGTGTAACGACTGATGTAGTAGTGTGGCCCCCTGGAGGGTGTGGCCCAGCATGGCATACGGTGGGCGGGGGCGAGGTGGGTACCGCGGCGCAACGGCCTCTCCTCCAGGAGGCGGCGCCGCTCCTCGCAGGACCTATTCCGACGATGAATCCGAGGAAGGTAAGCATCTCACCTCCCCCCACCCCACCTCCCTCCCCCCCGGTCACCTGGCCGCACGCGCGTCGCTGGCCCACCACCCTCCATCACTCTACTACACATTCTACACATTACTGAGAAACATGGTGGCCTCTCCTCCTACACGCTCACCCACACTTAACATCAATGGCTCTCTAATAAGTGATCACGCTTCTCTTAAACGTTAATATTTGTTTCTGCTTTATATGTGCAATTGCACGCGCCTGCGTACGCATGCCCACATATATTTCCAGGCACTTTGACACGCGCATGCACAGTCATGCAGGCAGTCATACACACAGTCAGTCATGAACAGTCGTACGTATACTTACACACACTCACTCACCCACTGCTGTGAAAGCAGCTACACAGCAGGAAACGGCAACGTTCACTAGCCAGTTACTGGAAAGGAAAATTGTTGCAGTGGCAGGCTGCAGTGGAGAAGGCAGGAGCGAACATGTGTGACAAAGATCCTGGAGGGTTGACAAATGGACACGGCTGATAGCAGCATAGAGAAGGTTTTCAGGCTTGGTGGATAACACAAGGAAATGAATTGACTGGAAAAGATAATATTCACGAATGACGCCACAAAAGAGGCAATCTTTCCTAGGAAGAGCAAACATCTGCATGTAATGGAGTACAAAGATGTATCTCTGCAGAGGTATATGTCGAGGAAAGAGAGAGACAGGGCACCAGAAGCAAGAAAGAGATGCAATGAGAAGAAAGGGGATGGAGGAGCCACAGGCTTCAGCTCAGCATCTTCAGGAACTTCAGAGGGGAGTGGGGAACCCTTCGCTGGCATGCCAGCAACTCCAGAGAGGAGTGTAACAGTTACCCACCATCCCACCAGCTATTTCTCCCAGGGAAAATAGACGCGTTCCTCTCATTGTTTATTGATGATGTGAAAATTATGAGACTGGGAGTAAGACGGGGGAAGATAGCAAGAAGCTACAAGACAAACAGGAGGAATGGTCCACCAAATGGCTACTAGAGTTTAACTCACAAATGTAAAGTAATGAAGCTAGGTAGAGGGAGCAGGAGGACAGATACAAGGTACCAAATGGGAGATGAAGTCCTCCATGACACGGACAGCGAGATCTAGGAGTTGATATCACACTGAACCTGCCTTCTGAAGCCCACATTAAAAGGATACCATCAGCGGTGTATGAGAGGCTGGCTAACATGACAACTGCCTTCAGGAATTTGTGTAAGACTCATTTAGCACCTTAAATACCACACATGTCAGAACAATCAGTCCTGGAGTATACGGCTCCAGCCTGGAGTACATACCTTGTAAAGCGTAAGACAAAGTTAGAGAAGGTTCAAAGGTATGCCACACTAGACTAGATCCAGAACTAAGAGGTATGAGTTACGAGGAAAGGTTGCACCTCACGTCGCTGGAAGACAGAATAGTTAGAGGAGACATGATTACCACATGCACAATTCTCTGGGGGAATTAATTGGGTAGATAAAAACATTATTTAACACGGGTGGTACTCGCGCAAGGGGGACACAGGTGTAAACTGAGTACCCAAATGAGCTACAGAGATATTAGAAAGAATTTTTCGGTATCAGAGTTGATAGTAAATGGAATACATTAGGAAGTGATGTGGTGGAGGCTGACTCCATACACAGTTTACAATGTAGATATGATAGAGCCCAATAGGTTCAGGAACCTGTACACCAGTTGATTGACAGTTGAGAGGCGGGACCAAAGAGCCGAAGCTCAACCCCCGCAAGCACAATTAGGTGAATTACACACACACACACACACACACACACACACACACACACACACACACACACACACACACACACACACATACATACATACATACATATATATATATATATATATATATTATATATATATATATATATATATATATATATATATATATATATATAATATATTATATATTTATAAAGGTGTGGAGTGGGATAATGGTGTGGCCCGTGAGTGCTGCTTAATCATCAAAGCAGTGGCTAAAGGTTGACCATGTTACTCTAGGATGACTGTCACCTGCCTGGTACACCATATTCCCTCTACCTCTTGTTGGTCTCGGGGATCACTGGTCCCGTAACCCGGTCTCTCACACACCGCACCTCTGGTTGATGGTCGGGTCATCCAATACGGCTGCTTGCAGACCTGTGAATCACAGCCCAGTTGTTCCTAAGGTCATCGGTCTTCTCACGTGATTACTCCAAAATCTTTTATATTTTTCTGTCGTGAGAATGGGTTAACGGCGTTTTATATGTGGTTTTCATTTTTTTCCGCAGCGCAGGAGCTGGAACTTATCTTCATTCAAAATTGTTATTTTCTGTGGCCCATTGAAAGACCAGGGGCCAGATTCACGAAGCCGTTACGCAAGGTTTTACGAACCTGTACATCTTTTCTCAATCTTTGGCGGCTTTGTTTACAATTATTAGACAATGAGCTCCGAAGCACCAGGAGGCTGTTTATAACAATAACAACAGTTGATTGATAAGTTTTCATGCTTTTAAACTGTTTAATAAATGTTATCAAAGCCGTCTCAAAGATTCAGGAAAGATGTACATGTTTGTAAGTACTTGCGTAACTGCTTCGTGAATCGGGCCCCTGATTTAACATCAGTTTGCAGGTTTGCTGTGTCATCCATATTGTCTACTCTCTTGCAAATATTATTGTCGTTTACAAAGGATGATAAAAGTGCTATACTGTAGTTTATGTCCTTGTCTATGTCCGATATGTTGTTGATGAGAACAAAGTACGGGAGGAAGCCCAGTACCCTCAATGGGGGAATGAGCTTTTCACGGTGAATGATCTGGATTTTACTTTGTTGACTATTACACTCTGGGTTCTGCTCATTAGAAACTTTAAGATCCATCTTCATAATTTAGGCACAAGGAGTCAACGTAGGCTTCGCCCTGTGTGGAAATAATCTCCTGCAACCAGCGTGTCGTAGCTCAAGTTGATATAAATAGGAGCTGCCTGGTGTGGGCCAGTAGGTCTTCTGCAGTTACCGCTCATTCTTATGTTCTCTAATAAGACATTTTGCCTGACATTTACATAACTAATGATACCCATCGGAGGTTCTCTGGGGATGTGGTGCCGTCGGCGAGATCCTTGGTAACAATCAGTGAGGGGAAGAGATTAGGTGAGAGGATTGAAGATGTTGATGCTCGCGATGTCTTACCTTCTCACCAGTTAATTTACCTCCCTACATTAACCTATTTACACGTGTTCAGCAACACACACTAACCCAGGAGGGTGCCAAGCTATGGCACCGCTGAGGGCCCACCGCTAATAGCTCAAACATGCTATGGGACAGCTGAGGGTCCCAAGCTCTCGGCCCATGATGTTCATCAGCCTGGTGAATATCATGCCCTTGACTCGGTGACCCAAACTGACCCACAGTAGAAACAAACCATCTTCACCTCAAACTTGGTGTCATGATGTACATGCTGCCACGGAGATGGCTCCTCCCGCCTCGGCATCTGACAGTCTTGTGAAGAAAATCCTAGCGAATTATCCACACTACTTTCCAGGGGCACACTGCCCGAATTTTGTGCAACGAAATAAATTTCTCGCGCTGCCCCAGCACTTCAACCAGGCCCGTGTATTGCTGGCAAGCAGTTTAGCTGTGATGGTGCCATGGAAGACAGTGCGCTGACCCCCCCCCCCCCTCCAGTGCCTGAGATATAAGTGCTTCCAGAATTCTTTATGTTCTGGGTTGTAGACCACATCGAAATTAAGAGACACCAATTTCGTAATGTGTATATCTTGGAATATATACATCATAGAACGTCAAATTTCATCTTGATCTTGATAACCCTAACATATTCAGCGATGTACATTATTAATGTGGCATATTTCATTGTGAGAAATTGTTGGTATTCTCCGATACCAGCGGCTCATCTACTTGGGCTGGACGGTAGAGCGACGGTCTCGTATCAGGCAGGTCGGCAGTGGTTGGGCACCATTCCTTCCCTCCGTCCCATCCCAGATCCTTATCCTGACCCCTTCCCAGTGCTATATAGTGGTAATGGCTTGGCGCTTTCTCCTTAGTTTCCTCCCTCCCTTCTGACACCGGCACCGGGTTGTGACTTAGACAATTGTCTACGAAATGTTTGGTTGAACTTTATCTTATAACTGTTGTTATTTAAGATTCAGCTACTGGGAACACAACGTTCCAAGTAGCACGGGCTATGGTGATCCCGTAACTTACCTGGCACAGGAGCGGGGCAAGAAGCACGGGCTATGGTGAGCCTCGTGGACGGGAGATGTCTCCCGTGATCACAGACCTTGATTCCCAGATATTTATAACATAGGCGCGTCTCTACAGTCGTAAGACTAGTTACCAGAGTGAGTAGGTTATCTTGAGATGATATCGGGTTTAGCGTCCCCGCGGCCCGGTCCTCGACCAGGCCTCCTCTTTTTTTTTGTTACACACCCCCAGGAAGCAGCCCGTAGCGGCTGTCTAACTCTCAGGTACCTATTTTCTGCCAGGTGAACAGGATGATTAGGGTGAAAGAAACTTCCCATTTGTTTCCGCCTCCGCTGGGGATCTAACCCGGAACCTTAGGACTACGAATCCCGAGGGCTGTCCACTGAGCCGTCAGGCCCCGCAAACAATAATTCTTGCTTTATCAAGAGAGATAATATAAGATTACATTCCATGTTAGCAAATGCATCAAGACATGCTTGTAGTGTAGTTACAGTGTGTACCATATTATGATGAGCCTAACCCAGCTGTCGTGGGCTATTACAGGCTTGCTGTGGACAGGTGTGTGGCTTGGTATATATAACAGTATAGTGCTCAACACAGACGACGGGAGACATCTGTCCACGAGGCTAACCATAGCCCGTGCTTCTTGCCCCGCTCCTGTGCCAGGTAACTTACGGGCTCACTATAGCCCGTGCTACTTGGAACTTGTTCCGAGTAGCTGAATCTATAACAACAACAAACAACAACATCAACACAGCACCATTTGGTCACCATTTGGTCCGGGAGACATCTCTCGTCACGCAGGGTGCAGTCGCACCTCCACAGATCTCCAGTATCAGCTCTTGATACTGGTAATGGCTCAAAAGGGCCACCACTTACGGGCTATTCATGCCCGTGCCACCTCTTGGGTGGCTTAATCTTCATCAATCAGTCAACACAGCACAAATGTGTGGCCAGTTCACATGCATCCTTTCCCTTACCTTTATCTCCTAGAAGTAGGAGACTAGCATGGCTCTTGGATAGATAATTCTTTAACTAAGAATACACTTACTGTAATTTAATTTTAAGTTTTTAGTAAGAATAAATATACTGTAAATTAATTTAAAATTTAAAATTGAGCTGGTTACTCTAATGTAGTTTCACCGTTGGCCACATCGAAAAGTGACTTTGGGCCAACAGAGGCTGCTGGTGCCCTGTCCTGAGAGTGTAGTAGAATATTCTGTAGCACACTTGTCCATTACCCAGGGGGGGGGGAGGGGGATATAGGAAGAGATAACTTGTGACTTTTTTATTATTATTTTCTACCACAGACGTGGCCACACAGTTACAATGCTAAACAGCATATATACATTTTCTTCTGTCCTCCATGGACAGGGTTAGAGATGTGTTAAACATATAGTTCAAGGATTTATTGAACAATCAACCACAGAAGATGATTCGGTGCTTTTAAGATGCTAAGCTAACCTACATACGTAAATACATGGATACACAGATTTACGTATGCCTTACATAAAGTGTTCGATGTGTCTTTTACATAGTGTCATTAATGTGCATTTAACCTGGTGTAAACTGACCAAGAGCTTTCCCTGCCCATAGCTCATGGTCAGTCGTAATCACAAGTTTTCCCTGCAACACCATCCTCCAGTAGGTTAACAACCTGGGGCCAGATTCACGAAGCAGTTACGCAAGTACTTACGAACCTGGGGCCAGATTCACGAAGCAGTTACGCAAGTACTTACGAACCTGGGGCCAGATTCACGCAGCAGTTACGCAAGTACTTACGAACCTGGGGCCAGATTCACGAAGCAGTTACGCAAGTACTTACGAACCTGGGGCCAGATTCACGCAGCAGTTACGCAAGTACTTACGAACCTGGGGCCAGATTCACGAAGCAGTTACGCAAGTACTTACGAACGTGTACATCTTTCCTCGATATTCAACGGCTTTGGTCACGTTTATTAAACAGTTTACAAGCATGAAAACTTGCCAATCAACTGTTGTTATTGTTATAAACAGCCTCCTGGTGCTTCGGAGCTCATTAACTGTTTAATAATTGTAAACAAAGCCGCTAAAGGTTGAGAATAGATGTACAGGTTCGTAAGTGCTTTCGTGAATCTGGCCCCAGACACCCAGGCTCTTAAGCAGATGCTTGGTTAAGAGAGCCAACAATTAAGGATTGACGTGTGGTCAATCTCTTTCCCCCCCCCCACCACCCGGCCTCGGTAGGAACCAGACCTATTTATCTTTTATCTGAACCGTGAGACGATTTAGAACCATTCTTTGTGGGCCTGGGGGCCGCTCCTATGCAACAGCCTGGTGGACCAAACTCTCACAAGTCAAGCCTGGCCTCGGGCCGGGCTTGGGGAGTAGAACAACTCCCAGAACCCCATCAAGCAGGTGTCAAGAGAACTGGCACTGTGGTTGTGTGGTGGACCAGGTGGAGCTGCACCACCTGGTGATGATGCCCACGTCTTCCCCCTCACCACCACCATCACCACCACCACCACCACCACCACCATTACCACCACCATCACCACCACCACATCACCACCACCACATCACCACCACCACATCACCACCACCACATCACCACCACCACCACCACATCACCACCACCACATCACCACCATCACCACCACATCACCACCATCACCACCATCACTACCACCACCACCATCACCACCATCACCACCACCACCATCACCACCATCGTCGCTCTAAGATATTCCATTTAATTTCCAAATCAATAATTGTCTTAACCCAGTCAATTTTGTACCTGATTGTCGTGGCGCGATGTCTACACGTGACTGTTGGCGGCGGCGGCGGCGCTCCACCGCCAACCACGGCACTTGGTCAGAGACCGGGCCGGCACGGACATTGATCCTGTTTTTTTCTGGGGGGGAGGGGGGTAAAGAGAATGGAGAGGCATATGTGAGGAAGGGAATTATCAGGAGAAAGCGCCAAGGCATTACGACTATATAGCACTTGGAAGGGATCAAGATAGGCTTTAGGATGGGACGGGGAGAAAGGAATGGTGGCCAACCACTTGGACGGTTGGGGATTGAACGCCGACTTGTATGAAGCGAGACCGTCGCTCTACCGTCCACCCCAAGTGGTAGGAGGCATAGGTGAAAGAAAGTTTTGAAGTGGGAAATACAGTGAGAGTTATGCATGAAAGCATGAAAATTACCTCTGCTGAAGACATTGAAAAATTACAAGCAGATATCAACAAAGTTTTCGATTGGGCAGCAGAAAATAACATGTTTAACAGTGATAAATTTCAGGTACTCAGGTACGGCAAAAATGAGGATCTGAAACATAATACAGGGTACAAAACAATCGAATCTGCCGATAGTAGAAAAACAGCATGTCAAGTATTTGGGAATAATGGTGTCTGACGACCTAACGTTTAGGGAGCATAACCAAGCAAATATTGCGGCAGCCAGAAAAATGATCGGATGGATTACGAGAACTTCCAAATCCAGGGATCCAAATCCGTCTCAGAGCTCTCCAAATGTACTCTCTAGAAAGGAGACGAGAGAGATGTCAAATAATATACACATGGAAGATACTGGAGGGCCAGGTCCCAAATCTGCACAGTAAAATAACAACGTACTGGAGTGAACGATATGGAAGAAAATGCAGAATAGAACCAGTGAAGAGCAGAGGTGCCATAGGCACAATCAGAGAACACTGTATAAACATCAGAGGTCCACGGTTGTTCAACATTTTCCCAGCGAGCATAAGAAATATTGCCGGAACAACCGTGGACATCTTCAAGAGAAAACTAGACTGTTTTCTAAAAGAAGTTCCGGACCAACCGGCTGTGGTGGGTATGTGGGCCTGCGGGCCGCTCCAAGCAACAGCCTGTTGGATCAAACTCACAAGTCAAGCCTGCCTAGGACCGGGCTTGGGGAGTAGAAGAACTCCCAGAACCCCATCAATCAGGTATGAAAGCAGGTTGGCTGTCCGCCTTGCTGACACGATGTGTGGGTGTTGGCAGCTAAGCTAAGCTGGCTCCCTCTTGTCAGGGAGCTGTGAGTGTGTGAGAGGTTCTTCACATGTGTTTCACCATATATGGATGTCTATAGATAAATACTGTGTAGCATTCTTATATACACACTCCGATGCTTCCACACATGTTGTTCTGTTTAAGGCTCTTTATTTTCATTATTATTATTTATTGATTTATTTATGCATAAACACACACACACACACATTATATATATATATATATATATATATATATATATATATATATATAATATATATATATATATATATATATAATGTCGTACCTAGTAGCCAGAATGCACTTCTCGGCCTACTATGCAAGGCCCGATTTGCCTATTAGGCCAAGTAATTTTTATTTTCAATAAATTGTTCCAATTAGTTTATTTGAATTATTATTACTATATTATATTAAGAACATAAATTATTAACTTGTGTTAGATTAGGTTAGGTTAA
>WNGS01000009.1:1194898-1208801 GCA_020271785.1 Procambarus virginalis
GATAGGTTAGGTTGGTAGGGTTGGTTAGGGTTCGGTCATATATCTCCCTTGGCTGTGGGGTCACCTTCCCCCCCCTGGGCTGTGGGGTCACCTTCCCCCCCCCTGGGCTGTGGGGTCACCTTCCCCCCTGGGCTGTGGGGTCACCTCCCCCCATGGGCTGTGGGGTCACCTTCCCCCTGGGCTGTGGGGTCACCTTCCCCCCTGGGCTGTGGGGTCACCTTCCCCCCTGGGCTGTGGGGTCACCTTCCCCCCTGGGCTGTGGGGTCACCTTCCCCCCCCCGGGCTGTGGGGTCACCTTTCCCCCCCGGGCTGTGGGTCACCTCCCCCCTGGCTGTGGGTCCCCTCCCCCCCTGAGCTGTGGGGTCACCTCCCCCCTGGGCTGTGAGGTCACCTCCCCCCTGGGCTGTGGGGTCACCTTCTCCCCCCTGGGCTGTGGGGTCACCTTCTCCCCCCCTGGGCTGTGGGGTCACCTTCTCCCCCTGGGCTGTGGGGTCACCTCCCCCTGGGCTGTGGGGTCACCTCCCCTGGACTGTGGGGTCACCTCCCCCTCTGGGCTGTGAGGTCACCTTCTCCCCCCTGGGCTGTGGGGTCACCTTCTCCCCCCCTGGGCTGTGGGTCACCTTTTTCCCCTGGGCTGTGGGGTCACCTTCTCCCCCTGGGCTGTGGGTCACCTTCTCCCCCTGGGCTGTAGGGTCACCTTCCCCCCCCCTTGGCTGTGGGGTCACCTCCCCCCCCTGGGCTGTGGGGTCACCTTCCCCCCCTGGGCTGTGGGGTCACCTTCCCCCCCTGGGTGTGGGGTCACCTTCCCCCCCCTGGGCTGTGGGGTCACCTCCCCCCCTGGGCTGTAGGGTCACCTCCCCCCCTGGGCTGTAGGGTCACCTCCCCCCTGGGCTGTAGGGTCACCTCCCCCCTGGGCTGTAGGGTCACCTCCCCCCTGGGCTGTGGGGTCACCTTCTCCCCCCTGGGCTGTGGGGTCACCTTCCCCCCCTTTGGGCTGTGGGGTCACCTCCCTCCTGGGCTGTGGGGTCATCGTGACCTTGGTGACCTTCACATAGTAGTGTTGGTGACCGGGGTGGAAGTGGGTTGTTAAGGCGTCTGGTGAACCAGGGCGGCAAGTCAAACCCAGTTTACCTTCATAAGATGAAGAACCACCGGGACATGTTCTCTACTTGTCTATTCTTCCTTATTCATGTATAAAATAATCAATGAATGTCTTAAAGTCTGCCACTGCGCTGCCTCCGTGTTTTTGGTGCTGTTGCGCCCGTCGCCACCTTGCTTGCTGCCTTCTATTGTTGTTGTTTAAGATTTGCTACCTGGAACAGTAAGTTCCAAGCAGCACGGGCTATGGTGAGCCCGTCAGCCTTCTATGTTGCTGCCTTCAAGATGACGACGGTGGTGGGGTAGTGTTGTGTTGGTGTGGCGTGGGTAGGTGATGAGTGAGGGGGGGGTCGATGCTGGTGTTGTAGGAGGGGGGGGGAGATGATGTTATTACACAAGAGGCAGGTGTTGAGGTGGTGTGTCAAACCACCTCAACACCTGTTGAGGTTGCCACATCTTGCGTTACCTACTTCAAGTTACCTCACGTTTCCTCTTGAGGTGTCTTCTCTAGCACCCTCGACACCTTTCTCAATGGAATTTTTTTTTTAAATTTTGGCCCGAGGGGCGAGTTTATTGGGCAGCGCCACTCATCCTGTGAGTGGACACATCGCCATAGTGACAGTATTGGGTAGCGCCACTCATCCTGTGAGTGGACACACCGCCATAGTGACAGTATTGGGCAGCGCCACTCATCCTGTGAGTGGACACACCGCCATAGTGACAGTATTGGGCAGCGCCACTCATCCTCTGAGTGGACACACCGCCATAGTGACAGTATTGGGCAGCGCAACTCATCCTGTGAGTGGACACACCGCCATAGTGACAGTATTGGGCAGCGCCACTCATCTTGTGAGTGGACACACCGCCATAGTGACAGTATTGGGCAGCGCCACTCATCCTGTGAGTGGACACACCGCCATAGTGACAGTATTGGGCAGCGTCACTCATCCTGTGAGTGGACACACCGCCATAGTGACAGTATTGGGCAGCGCCACTCATCTTGTGAGTGGACACACCGCCATAGTGACAGTATTGGGCAGCGCCACTCATCCTGTGAGTGGACACACCGCCATAGTGACAGTATTGGGCAGCGCCACTCATCCTGTGAGTGGACACGCCGCCATAGTGACAGTATTGGGCAGCGCCACTCATCCTGTGAGTGGACACACCGCCATAGTGACAGTATTGGGCAGCGCCACTCATCCTGTGAGTGGACACACCGCCATAGTGACAGTATTGGGCAGCGCCACTCATCCTGTGAGTGGACACACCGCCATAGTGACAGTATTGGGCAGCGCCACTCATCCTGTGAGTGGACACACCGCCATAGTGACAGTATTGGGCAGCGCCACTCATCTTGTGAGTGGACACACCGCCATAGCAGCATGTACAACACTCCCCAACAGGAAGAAACCCCGCTGGGTTGTTCATCCTGTCACTTGTACCCAGACACAGCTGGGACTTGCTTAACAGACTCAAGTGAACAGTTTATCAAACAAGAAGATTAACATCTATCAACCTTTAAAAGCTCACGTTATCTTGCGGGTGCAAAATGGGGAAATAAATAATAAATAATAATAAAGGTGAATAAAGATAATAAAGATAATGGGAGAATAAAGATGTTTGTCCTGGAAACTGGACTGTTTCCTAAGAGAAGTCCCGGATCAGCCGGGCTGTGGTGGGTATGTGGCTCTGCGGGCCGCTCCAAGCAACAGCCTGGTGGACCAAACTCTCACAAGTCGAGCCTGGCCTCGGGCCGGGCTTGGGGAGTAGAAGAACTCCCAGAACCCCATCAACCAGGTCAACCAGGTGTCCCATTACACCTAACCTATTGGTGGTAGTATATTTTCATTGGTGTATATGTCACAACCTATTTCGGGCTCGCCATAGCCCGTGCTACATGGACACTTGGTTCTGAGTAGCTAAATCTAAAACCAGAACCAAACAAGAGTGACGACCTTTGTGGCACACGAGGCGGCACCAGTGGTTGGTGGCCTTCAGTGTTGACGGAGGCTTGTGTACTGGTACTGGTGTACCAGTACACAAACAGACCTTTGCCTGCGTGCCTGCGTGCCTGTGGGCCAGTAAAGTACATCATGTATTATACAAGGTTATGGAGGGCTTTAGAACACTTAGGCTCAAACCAGTGTGGTAGTTCAGTATAAAATTAAGGCAGGAGCCGGATGGTGGTGCCAGGAGTAGTGCTTTGTTGTGAGCTGCGCGGCGGGTCCACGGCAGCAGCCGCCGGCCCCAGCTGGCTCCGGCTCCCCCCTCCACCTGCATTTGTCACTATACGCTCTCCCTACTTCTCTTCCCTTATTTAAAATACCAGTTCAGTTATCGCTAAAAACTACTTGTTCTTGTTAGATGGTGGGATGCGCGCGCAGTTATATTTTGTGCGGGAGGTCTGGGTGGCGGGGAGGTGGAGTTGGCGGTGTGGTGTGTGCTGGTGTCTGTCAGTGTGCCTCTTGCAGTGAAACGGGTGTCACGTGCCGCCTGCTCCTGCCGCCCCACATGACCTAAGTAACTTGCGCCCACACCACGC
Organism: Procambarus virginalis; assembly: GCA_020271785.1. Classification (NCBI taxonomy): domain Eukaryota; kingdom Metazoa; phylum Arthropoda; class Malacostraca; order Decapoda; family Cambaridae; genus Procambarus; species Procambarus virginalis. Next base: position 1,198,542 of record WNGS01000009.1, read on the forward strand.
CCACAGCCCTACAAGCTACCCCCACCAGGCTGCCAGTGTGGTGGCGTCCACTGGTGCTGGCCCCCCACACTAGCCGACCACACCTGCTGCTGTAGACTAAGTCGCCGGGCGCAAGCGGGGCCCCGCCCCCTGCTGTCTGCCGTTGTTCTTGTTGCCAGGGTGGTGCTGTGTGCTCTCACACCATGGCACCCTGCTCACCCCCGGCACCTGTCTACCCGCCCCGTCACTACAGCATCCCCGTCCTACTCAAGACAGCATGTGAGCCCAGTCTCTTGTCAAGTCTCCTGTATTGATCCGAGGAAGGTGTTGGTGGTGGCGGGGAGTGCGGCGCCGCCCGCCGGTGTCGGCGTGTTGACGGGTATCTCTCTTACCAAGACCCTTGCCTGGCCACACTGGCCACAGCGGAGGGTCGTGCCGGGGCAGTGTACTCAGTGATCGACGGGGCCGAGTGAGCTGTGACGTGGTGTACTCTTAACTGCACTCCTCCAGTAGCTTGAGGAAGATGGTGTAACGACTGATGTAGTAGTGTGGCCCCCTGGAGGGTGTGGCCCAGCATGGCATACGGTGGGCGGGGGCGAGGTGGGTACCGCGGCGCAACGGCCTCTCCTCCAGGAGGCGGCGCCGCTCCTCGCAGGACCTATTCCGACGATGAATCCGAGGAAGGTAAGCATCTCACCTCCCCCCACCCAACCCCCCCTCCCCCCGGTCACCTGGCCGCACGCGCGTCGCTGGCCCACCACCCTCCATCACTCTACTACACATTCTACACATTACTGAGAAACATGGTGGCCTCTCCTCCTACACGCTCACTCACACTTAACATCAATGGCTCCCTACTAAGTGATCACGCTTCTCTTAAACGTTAATATTTGTTTCTGCTTTATATGTGCACGCGCACGCGCCTGCGTACGCATGCCCACATATATTTCCAGGCACTTTGACACGCGCATGCACAGTCATGCAGGCAGTCATACACACAGTCAGTCATGAACAGTCGTACGTATACTTACACACACTCACTCACCCACTGCTGTGAAAGCAGCTACACAGCAGGAAACGGCAACGTTCACTAGCCAGTTACTGAAAAGGAAAATTGTTGCAGTGGCAGGCTGCAGTGGAGAAGGCAGGAGCGAACATGTGTGACAAAGATCCTGGAGGGTTGACAAATGGACACGGCTGATAGCAGCATAGAGAAGGTTTTCAGGCTTGGTGGATAACACAAGGAAATGAATTGACTGGAAAAGATAATATTCACGAATGACGCCACAAAAGAGGCAATCTTTCCTAGGAAGAGCAAACATCTGCATGTAATGGAGTACAAAGATGTATCTCTGCAGAGGTATATGTCGAGGAAAGAGAGAGACAGGGCACCAGAAGCAAGAAAGAGATGCAATGAGAAGAAAGGGGATGGAGGAGCCACAGGCTTCAGCTCAGCATCTTCAGGAACTTCAGAGGGGAGTGGGGAACCCTTCGCTGGCATGCCAGCAACTCCAGAGAGGAGTGTAACAGTTACCCACCATCCCACCAGCTATTTCTCCCAGGGAAAATAGACGCGTTCCTCTCATTGTTTATTGATGATGTGAAAATTATGAGACTGGGAGTAAGACGGGGGAAGATAGCAAGAAGCTACAAGACAAACAGGAGGAATGGTCCACCAAATGGCTACTAGAGTTTAACTCACAATGTAAAGTAATGAAGCTAGGTAGAGGGAGCAGGAGGACAGATACAAGGTACCAAATGGGAGATGAAGTCCTCATGACACGGACAGCGAGATCTAGGAGTTGATATCACACTGAACCTGCCTTCTGAAGCCCACATTAAAAGGATACCATCAGCGGTGTATGAGAGGCTGGCTAACATGACAACTGCCTTCAGGAATTTGTGTAAGACTCATTTAGCACCTTAAATACCACACATGTCAGAACAATCAGTCCTGGAGTATACGGCTCCAGCCTGGAGTACATACCTTGTAAAGCGTAAGACAAAGTTAGAGAAGGTTCAAAGGTATGCCACACTAGACTAGATCCAGAACTAAGAGGTATGAGTTACGAGGAAAGGTTGCACCTCACGTCGCTGGAAGACNAACCCAGGCCCGAGGGTGTGGTGGGGTGGAGCCCTGACCCGAGGGTGTGGTGGGGTGGAGCCCAGACCCGAGGGTGTGGTGGGGTGGAGCCCAGACCCGAGGGTGTGGTGGGGTGGAACCCAGGCCCGAGGGTGTGGGGGGTGGAGCCCAGACCCGAGGGTGTGGTGGGGTGGGGCCCAGACCCGAGGGTGTGGTGGGGTGGAGCCCAGACCCGAGGGTGTGGTGGGGTGGAGCCCAGACCCGAGGGTGTGGTGGGGTGGGGCCCAGACCCGAGGGTGTGGTGGGGTGGAGCCCAGACCGGAGGGTGGGGTGGAGCCCAGACCGGAGGGTGTGGTGGGGTGGAGCCCAGACCGGAGGGTGTGGTGGGGTGGAGCCCAGACCCGAGGGTGTGGTGGGGTGGGCCCAGACCGAGGGTGTGGTGGGGTGGGGCCCAGACCGGAGGTGTGGTGGGGTGGAGCCCAGACCGAGGGTGTGGTGGGGTGGAGCCCAGACCGGAGGGTGTGGTGGGGTGGAGCCCAGACCGGAGGGTGTGGTGGGGTGGAGCCCAGACCCGAGGGTGTGGTGGGGTGGAGCCCAGACCCGAGGGTGTGGTGGGGTGGAGCCCAGACCCGAGGGTGTGGTGGGGTGGAGCCCAGACCCGAGGGTGTGGTGGGGTGGAGCCCAGACCCGAGGGTGTGGTGGGGTGGAGCCCAGACCCGAGGGTGTGGTGGGGTGGAGCCCAGACCCGAGGGTGTGGTGGGGTGGAGCCCAGACCGGAGGGTGTGGTGGGGTGGAGCCCAGACCGAGGGTGTGGTGGGGTGGAGCCCAGACCCGAGGGTGTGGTGGGGTGGAGCCCAGACCCGAGGGTGTGGTGGGGTGGAGCCCAGACCCGAGGGTGTGGTGGGGTGGAGCCCAGACCGGAGGGTGTGGTGGGGTGGAGGTTACACCTGTGTGACCACAAGTGTGGCAAGGAAGAGGGGCTGCTGCTCGTGGCAGGCCTAGGGGGCGTGTGTGTATGTACAGCCAAACCTGAATGGACACGACCTATTGCATATAAATATATCACCACTAATGGCACGAAAATGAGTCCAATAAGGGAGGTTTTAGGTGTGTGTGCGCTGGTAGCCACGTTCTCAGTGGTGCCACTAGTATAGAAAATGGTGGTGGTGGCCGGGGCACTATGCGCCCCCCCCCCCCCACTCCCTCTCCAAGGGACAGGTTTGGAACCAGTCCCATTTTCCAGGAGTTCATTATAAGTATCTTTCAAGCATTTGCTTCAAAAGTTAAATTTGATGTTGTTGTTATAGATTCAGCTACTCGGAACAAGTTGCAAATAGCACGGGCTATGGTGAGCCCGTAACTTACCTGGCACAGGAGCGGGGCAAGAAGCACGGGCTATGGTGAGCCTCGTGGACGGGAGATGTCTCCCGTAAATTTGATGGAATTCAAGTGTTCTCTGTTGTTGTTAAGATTTACTACCTGGAACAATAAGTTCCAAGCAGCACGGGCTATGGTGAGCCCGTAGAAGTGTTCTCATTAATATAGATGTTTTATTGAATTCGGTCATAAGGAATGTACATCTCTAGTGTGAAAGGTTCTTGTTGTCCAACCTGTCATTTTCTTGCAGGTGTAACGGCTACTCATTGTCTTCTAGCATGATTACTCCCAAGTCTTTTATATTGCTTGTTCTTTCTATACTGTTCTTTGACTACGATATGTGGGGGGAGGGGGGGGTGTCCCAGTTTTAACGACCTAGTTTTTACCATAGCTCAGAAGTTGGAACTTGTCTGTATTGAACATAATGTTATTTTCTGTGGCGTATTCAAAGTTCTGTTTGACATCAGTTTGGAAGTTTGCTGTGTCCTTCGTAGTTTCTCAAATGTAGTGTGAAGGATGATACATGGTGCTATAGTGTGTGTGTGTGTGTTTGTGGTATAAACGACCGGGAGCCGGTCGGCCGAGCTGACAGCACACTGGACTTGTGATCGTGTGGTCTTGGGTTCGATCCCGGTCGTCGGCGAGAAACAATGGGCAGAGTTTCTTTCACCCTATGCCCCTGTTACCTAGCAGTAAAATAGGTACCTGGGTGTTAGTCAGCTGTCACGGGCTGCTTCCTGGGGGTGGAGGCCTGGTCGAGGACCGGGCCGCGGGGACACTAAAGCCCCGAAATCATCTCAAGATAAGAATGAGAGTGAGAGTAGTGGGTGAACCTTGTGATGGTGGGGAGCCAGACTTGACCTGCTTGACTATAACATTGATCTGGCTCGTGTCTGTGTAAACACAACAACGGGTTTGGGGAGTTGCAACACGGTCCACCCTCTCTGCCTTCACCACAATATAGAATTTACCTGAATTTACCTGATGGCCACCATCTCTAGTGGCCTCGACGAGGACAGAAAGCAGATAGTTTTTTTGTTTGTTTTGTTTAGTAGCAGTTTTAACAAATACATTTTTAATTAAGTACAAAATTGTTTGAAGTCAAATGTGGAAGTGTATGAAATTTTAGCGTTGGAATGTGGAAGAAAATGTTGTGTAGTGGGAGGCGGTGTGGCGGCGCTCGCTGACAAGGTGTTAAGGGTACGCAGCTATTTATAACACCGTGTGGAGGAGGCTGGCAAGGACGTGTCCCGTAGTTGGTGTTATGTGGCCCCAGTTATTGGCACAGTCTAGCCTTGCTGTAGGTGCTGCACCCCTCCCCTTCCCTCCTTCCCCAGGTTGATACCCGCTTGATGTGGTTCTGGGAGTTCTTCTACTCCACAAGCCCGGCCCGAGGCCAGGCTTGACTTGTGAGAGTTTGGTCCACTAGGCTGTTGCTTGGAGCGGCCCGCAGGCCCACATATCCACCACAGCCCGGTTGGTCCGGAACTTCTCTTAGAAAACAGCCCAGTTTTCTCTTGATGTCCACGGTTGTTCCGGCAATATTTCTTATGCTCGCTGGGAGGACGTTGAACAACCGCGGACCTCTGATGTCCATATCGTTCACTCCAGTACGTTGTTATTTTACTGTGTAGATTTGGGACTTGGCCCTCCAGTATTTTCCATGTGTATATTATTTGGTATCTCTCTCGTCTCCTTTCTAGTGAGTACATTTGGAGAGCTTTGAGACGATCCCAATAATTTAGGTGCTTTATCGCGTCTATGCGTGCCGTATATGTTCTCTGTATTCCCTCTATTTCAGCAATCTCCTGCTCTGAAGGGGAAGTGAGTACTGAGTAGTACTCGAGACGGGACAACACAAGTGACTTGAAGAGTACAACCATTGTGATGGGATCCCTGGATTTGAAAGTTCTCGTAATCCATCCGATCATTTTTCTGGCTGATGCAATATTTGCTTGGTTATGCTCCCTAAACGTTAGATCGTCGGACATCATTATTACCAAATCCAGTGTTTATACACTGTATAAACATCAGAGGTCCGCGGTTGTTCAACGTCATCCCAGCGACTATAAGAAATATTGCCGGAACAACCGTGGACATCTTCAAGAGAAAACTTGACTGTTTTCTTAAGAGAAGTTCCGGACCAATTGGGCTGTGGTGGGTATGTGGGCCTGCGGGCCGCTCCAAGCAACAGCCTGGTGGACCAAACTCTCACAAGTCAAGCCTGGCCTCGGGCCGGGCTTGGGGAGTAGAACTCCCAGAACCCCATCAACCACGTATGCCTCTTCATCCTCTTACTTCTAAACAAAACAAAAACAATAAACAAGAGAAACCAACCTATCGGAGTTCACGGATCTCTAAATGGATAATTTTAAATTCCGCGGTCCACCAAACAAGAAATGATAATTATTAAAGTCAAACTATTTGATGTCATTAAATATAACAGTTAAAGAAAATACGGTTTCACACAATCTATATAAATAAAAATGGAAATGTTCGTTTGTTCAAATCGCTAATCTCGGAAAGTTTTTCACCGATTGCTTTGAAATTTCCACACAACGTTCCATTCGCATCCGAGCGGGGTTTTTATATACATACTATATAGATGTCACGTCTGTGTCGGGAAAAACATGCTTTTTTTGAAAAACTTTTTTTCATGTATTTTTCATTCGAGGGAAATCTTCGAAACCTCTTTACCGATTGCTTTGAAATTTTGACACAACATTGCATTCGAATAGGCGCATGTTTTTATGTACCTACTATATACATGCCTCACCTGTGACAGGAAAAACATGTTTTTTTTTTAAACAGCGCCATTTATTGGACGTAAGAGCAACACACCCAGTATCTCCGAAAGTTCTTCACCGATTGCTTTGAAATTTTGACACAACGTTTCATTCGAATATGCGCGTGTTTATATATACCTACTATATAGACGCCATACCTGTGACAGGTAAAAACATGCTTTTTTGGAAAAACAGCGCCATCTGATGCACATGATAGCAACACATGCTATACTAAGTATGTTATGATTCCATTTCAATGTTTCTGATTGCATTGACATTGAATTTTCATAGATTTCGATTTATTTTCATTTTGATTTAAATATTTTGTGTGACTGTTGGGATTGAACTGTGGTGTTTACCATACCATACATTTCGTGAGTATAGGACATGCATTGCTGAGCCACAGCAACGCGTGGCCGGGTACAGCTAGTACACAAATAAAATTCTCCCGCGGATCACTGGTTGGCGACCGCTGCTTTGGACGACCCTCCAGCAGGTGTGGACGACCCTCCAGCATGTGTGGACGACCCTCCAGCAGGCGTGGACGACCCTCCAGCAGCGTGGACGACCCTCCAGCAGGTGTGGACGACCCTCCAGCAGGTGTGGACGACCCTCCAGCAGGTGTGGACGACCCTCCAGCAGGCGTGGACGACCCTCCAGCAGGTGTGGACGACCCTCCAGCAGGCGTGAACGACCCTCCAGCAGGTGTGGACGACCCTCCAGCAGGTGTGGACGACCCTCCAGCAGGCGTGGACGACCCTCCAGCAGGCGTGGACGACCCTCCAGCAGGTGTGGACGACCCTCCAGCAGGTGTGGACGACCCTCCAGCAGGCGTGGACGACCCTCCAGCAGGCGTGGACGACCCTCCAGCAGGTGTGGACGACCCTCCAGCAGGCGTGGACGACCCTCCAGCAGGCGTGGACGACCCTCCAGCAGGTGTGGACGACCTCCAGCAGGCGTGGACGACCCTCCAGCAGGCGTGGACGACCCTCCAGCAGGTGTGGACGACCCTCCAGCAGGCGTGGACGACCCTCCAGCAGGTGTGGACGACCCTCCAGCAGGCGTGGACGACCCTCCAGCAGGCGTGGACGACCCTCCAGCAGGCGTGGACGACCCTCCAGCAGGCGTGGACGACCCTCCAGCAGGCGTGGACGACCCTCCAGCAGGCGTGGACGACCCTCCAGCAGGCGTGGACGACCCTCCAGCAGGTGTGGACGACCCTCCAGCAGGCGTGGACGACCCTCCAGCAGGCGTGGACGACCCTCCAGCAGGTGTGGACGACCCTCCAGCAGGCGTGGACGACCCTCCAGCAGGCGTGGACGACCCTCCAGCAGGCGTGGACGACCCTCCAGCAGGTGTGGACGACCCTCCAGCAGGTTGACCTAACTGTGTTGAGTGGTCCACGGCCAATATTGATCTTGTGGTTATTACATTATTGGGTTATATTATTAACATTGATAATTTTTCTTGCAGGTAAGTTTGGGTGATGGCGAGGCGAAGGAGTTATGGAGTTAGCGTAAGGGTGAGTGTTGTGTCTCCCATGTCCAGTTGATGCCTCTTTAGTCGTGCAGGGACCGTCAGTCCTCTAGCACACCTCTTATGTTGTGGCTGAGCACGCCAGTGTGGCCACTCTTGTCTGGCCCATATACACGCTCAACACTCACAGTGAGGTGTACACACACACACACACACACACACACACACACACACACACCACACACACACACACTCACTCACTCACTCACTCACTCACTCACTCACACGGGTTATTGTCCTCTCCTCGTGTGTCGGGTGAGAAGGACTGTGACATTCGCCGCTCTCTCAGGAGACTATGAAATTTATTATGGTTTCGTCTTTATTTTTTTTTAAGCCTTGTCTGTTACCAGAAATGAAGCAAGTTAAGTCTTGTTTAATGTGTTTGAATAATATGTGTGTGTGTGTGGGTGTGGTGTGTGGGTGTGGGTGGGGTGTGTGGGTGCCTGGCCTCGGGCCGGGCTTGGGGAGTAGAAGACTCCAGAACCCCATCAACCAGGTATAACCAGGTGCCTTGGCTTGCTCCAGATATCATCGGGCACCTGTTAGTTGTGTCTAGCCAAACTTAGTAACTTAGTAACGAAACTAACTAGTAACTTGGTAGTTACTGCGGTTGTTTGAGTGTTTCAAGTTCACCACGTTATTGAGACAATCAAATACATCTCACAGGGATAGAGTAGCTTAGGCTATTTCTACCGTCTCGTTGTAGTGGCGGGTGTCTCCAGTTCCTATTTCATCTCTACTTTCTAGTGAAGATATTTGACTCATTCTGTTATGATTCATACGTGAGGCTGCGAGCAGCCGTCTCCAACAGTCTGGTTGACCACGCCACCAACCAACAGGGCTGGTCAGAGACCGGGCCGCGAGGACGGCGAGCCTGTGAATCACCGCCCGGTAACCGCAAGGTAAAGCCAGGTAACCGCAAGGTAAGCAGATAACCACAAGGTAAAGCCAGGTAGCCGCAAGGTAACGCCAGGTAACCGCAGGTAAAGCCAGGTAACCACAAGGTAAAGCCAGGTAACCGCAAGGTAAAGCCAGGTAACCACAAGGTAAAGCCAGGTACCACAAGGTAACGCCAGGTAACCACAAGGTAAAGCCAGGTAACCACAAGGTAAAGCCAGGTAACCACAAGGTAAAGCCAGGTAACCACAAGGTAACGCCAGGTAACCGCAAGGTAAAGCCAGGTAACCACAAGGTAAAGCCAGGTAACCGCAAGGTAACGCCAGGTAACCGCAAGGTAAAGCCAGGTAACCACAAGGTAAGCCAGGTAACCACAAGGTAACGCCAGTAACCACAAGGTAAAGCCAGGTAACCACAAGGTAACGCCAGGTAACCACACTCCCCCCCAATCCAACCAAAAGATGACGTCAACAGCCAGAATGGCGCAAGAGATGGATACTAGAGTTCAAATGTAGTGCAAATTAATGCATTTAAATCTAAGGAAACGGGGAACTTAAATGTAGGCCCGTGACAGCTGTCTAACTCCCAGGTACCTATTTACTGCTAGGTAACAGGTACATTAGGGTGAAAGAAACGTTTTGCCTTTTGTTTCATATCCACGGGGATCGAACCCGGAACTTCAGGACTACGAATCCGAAGCGTTGTCCACCCAGCTGTCAGGGCGCCCATTCCTTTATGGCATGCCGCAAGAATATTTCCAAAAACTGAGGGAATAAATTGAAATTGAAATTGAAATAAGTTTATTGATGTAAAATACACACAAAGGGATGAGGGTAGCTCAAGCTATTCTCCACCCCGTTCAGTACATCGTGTTAATACATACATATACACACAACACAAACAATAATCATATACCAAAACATTCTGAGAGATAAACATCTACATTTCCTCCTTCACAAGTTGTATGATATCAGACGTACACAAATACTTTTATGACCTAGGTATACTGTATAGACATGTATGGGAATAAGTTAGCAGGGAAAGTTAAAAGAATGGTCAGTGGAAGAGAGAAGAGTTAGGCGTAGACAAGATTAGCTCCGCAGATTTTCAGGGAGAAGGACGAACAACACAACAAGGGTTGTGTGGTATTTTCACAAGACAACACAAGTGGAAACAGAGTACCCCAAATGGCCCCCCACACATTAGAAGTAATGTGTTCAGTGTCAGAATTTAGTTGGACAAACGGAACGCGCTACTTTAAATGGTGTTAACCAATCTTTAAATGATGGAGTTAACCATTTAAAGACTCCATATACGGTTACAAATGTAGGTATGCCAGGGCCTCGTGGGTCCGGCCACCTGTACGCCAGTTGCTTAAATGTCTAATGAAGTCACCAAAGAATCGTAGCTCAACCAGGCAGTATTTAACGAGACACATCTTCCCTCTAAGTCACAACACACATTATTCACTAAAATGATACTTGCAATAACAGTAAAATAAAAAAAAATAATATGTAACAGTTAAAAATTGAGGGCGGTGAAAGAAAGATAATTTCTTACGATATGAGAAGGCGTTACCTTGTGGTTACCTGGCCTTTACCT
>WNGS01000009.1:1208835-1224132 GCA_020271785.1 Procambarus virginalis
TACGCCAAAGCGTGACAATAAGCGTACCGTGCGGTCACGGTACATTACCAGACCATACATAATGTTCCCATCCCATGATTGTGGTTAAGACGGTGGCTGTGGAGAAAATAAATGTGGTTGGTCACGTTTTATCTGCATTATTTTGTCATGGTGGTTGAGGGGCAAGGTAGAGTGGTGACGGGGGAGGGGGCCTGGGGGACCCTGGGGGGGGCCTGGGGGGACTGGGGGGACCCTGGGGGGACCCTGGGGACCCTTAGGGGGGGCCGTGGTGTTGGGGGCGGGACCTGACGGCCACAGTCAATATGACGTCATCCTAATCCAAGGATTCAGGATGTTCTCGTGTGGATTACTCACGCATTTCGGGGAAGAGTGTGTGGGGACCGTTGGTTGTGGACTGTGCGTAAATTGGCGCACGCTTCTCCCACTTACTCGTCTGGTGAACCCTGTCTGCGTGTACCCGCGGCCAGGTCTGCCTACACCCCCACACGCTGCTCGGCCAGGTCTGCCTACACCCCCCACACGCTGCTCGGCCAGGTCTGCCTACACCCCCACACGCTGCTCGGCCAGGTCTGCCTACCCCCCACACGCTGCTCGGCCAGGTCTGCCTACACCCCACATGCTGCTCGGCCAGGTCTGCCTACACCCCCACACGCTGCTCGGCCAGGTCTGCCTACACCCCCACACGCTGCTCGGCCAGGTCTGCCTACACCCCACACGCTGCTCGGCCAGGTCTGCCTACACCCCCACACGCTGCTCGGCCAGGTCTGCCTACACCCCCACACGCTGCTCGCCTAACGCAGTCTCGACTAACTAGTGATGTAGAAGGTGTTAATGTACAGTTGAAAGCGCCGCATGAACACCAGAGAAGATAAAAAGAAAAATACGGGTAAAGTTGAAACAACCTAAAATATTTATTTACTCCATGTAAAATGCCAACCAAAAACCAGTTTGGAGTTGTTGTTTAAGGTTGATAGAACACAGTCCCTGACGACACACAAGAGGGACTGAGACACAAAAGAGGTAAAGCTCTAATACACTCAAGTTAGACAACCAAAATCAATTGTTTATGAAGGTACCAAACTTGGTGTGGCATCTGAGACGTCACACGGACCCCACATAGTGACTTTGAAGTAGCCAGAGACATGCAGTTCGCCACCACAACAATTCTATTTTCATCAAGAATTACATCAAACAAAAAGTGTTAAGGATAGTATGGAGGTGTGGTGGTAGATGACCTCCGCGACGCAACACGACGCAACACGACGCAACACGACGCAACACGGCCACCTCACTAACAGGACAGTAAAGCAGATACAAGACCTCATGGTACTGGGAGCACCCAGTATAAGAGACTAGGAAAGGGTGCTGATAAGAATGATTACAAGACACATGGGGGATGTGGGAGTTATTGTACTCTCCAATAACTCCCACATCCCCCATGTGTTGACTTCACAAGACCAAGTGACCAGGTGTTGACTTCACAAGACCAAGTGACCAGGTGTTGACTTCACAAGACCAAGTGACCAGGTGTTGACTTCACAACACCTGGTCAACACTGGCAGTGTTGACCAGTGTCCAACACTGGCAGCGTTGACCAGTGTCCACACTGGCAGCGTTGACCAGTGTCCAACACTGGCAGCGTTGACCAGTGTCCAACACTGGCAGCGTTGACCAGTGTCCAACACTGGTCAACACTGCCAGTGTTGACCAGTGTCCAACACTGGCAGCGTTGACCAGTGTCCAACACTGGCAGCGTTGACCAGTGTCCAACACTGGCAGCGTTGACCAGTGTCCAACACTGGCAGCGTTGACCAGTGTCCAACACTGGCAGCGTTGACCAGTGTCCAACACTGGTCAACACTGCCAGTGTTGACCAGTGTCCAACACTGGCAGCGTTGACCAGTGTCCAACACTGGCAGCGTTGACCAGTGTCCAACACTGGCAGCGTTGACCAGTGTCCAACACTGGCAGCGTTGACCAGTGTCAAACACTGGCAGTGTTGACCAGTGTCCAACACTGGCAGCGTTGACCAGTGTCCAACACTGGCAGCGTTGACCAGTGTCCAACACTGGCAGCGTTGACCAGTGTCAAACACTGGCAGTGTTGACCAGTGTCCAACACTGGCAGCGTTGACCAGTGTCCAACACTGGCAGCGTTGACCAGTGTCCAACACTGGCAGCGTTGACCAGTGTCCAACACTGGCAGCGTTGACCAGTGTCCAACACTGGCAGCGTGACACTCCTACAGTCTCTGCACCACTGACACATGGCCTTAACGTTCCTGGGGAAGGAGCCTAAGTTACTATGTAATTACAATATAAGACATTCTTCACGAAAGGTGTTGATAACTGTCACGCACCTCCTTATTCATCCACTTTTGTCTTTATTTATATATTTTTTTATTTAACTTTTATTTATTTATCTTTCTTTCTCTATTGTTCTCTTATCTTTTTTCTTTAACTTTCTTTGTCTCTCCTTATATCTCTTTATATGTTTTTCTCTCTTTAATCTCTCTCTATCTATATTTGTCTTTATTTCTTTCTCTCTTTTATTTATTTATTTATTTACATATCATCTTCCGTCTTCTCATTCCCTCTCCTTTCTTCCTACCTTCCTCCTCTACCCCACCTCCCTCTTCTTAATTACCTTGTGGCGTGTATGCGTGGAGGAGTTTTGACGGCAATGGGTCGTGCAGTGAGTGCTTGGAAGAGAAGTGTCAGAGACAGCAGCTCGGTACCTTCCCTGGGTAGGTACTGGGAGTAAGCCTCTACATTTCTCACGCTTTGGCCAGTATTGGTGCAAAATTTGTCTGCATTTAGATCCACCTTACACTGGTGCGATATTACATGGTAAGTGTTGGTGGGCTCCGTTACCAGGAGCAAATGGGTGTGCTGGGGTCGACGAGAAAATGTGATCCTGGCTTGTGTTGTACCTGTTGTTCTGGGAGGAACGTGTTAGATCATGGCTGTCCTCCCACATCCTTCTTCCTGGGGGAAACCCTGAGAACCTTGGTAAGCAAGATTAGGTGAGGCTGCCTCTTGCGGCGGCGCCTCGTGGCCGGCGCGCGCGTGTTCTGCCATGAACTGCATGTGTTTGTGTGTTTGTGTGTTTGTGTGTGTGTGTGGTTGTGAGGGAGAGGGAGGGAGGAAGGAAGGTGCAGGGTTCATTGCGACGGCAGAAGCGCTAGGCATGCCAGATATGTTGCCTCAAGGATCCAGGATGTGCCTGGCTCCTCTCACCTGGTCTACTGCTTGCTGCTTATAATACTCAGTCACACCTCTGCAACTTGTCTTACATACCCGTGCCAACTCTTGCGTGGTTTCATCTTCATCAATCAATCATGCATCTTGTCCCTACTACACTACACCCACCTCCTTGTCATTTCATTCTTGTTTCCAATATGTATTATGTTGCATTTATGAGCATTAATGCTCATTTGCAATTGGTCAGACCAATATACTAAGGGTGTTGAAGTGGGCTTGTGGTCTCGGTCGCACTGTTGGGTGTGTAACTCTTGTCTCTAACTTTAGTACCATCGGCAAATATTGGTACGGTAAAGCAAAGCCCTGTACTGCTGTGTGTGTGTGAGCAGAGCAGACCTGGTGCCAAGACTGAGTCCTGGGGCACTTTGACTTGTTTGCCTCCAGATAACCAATTCATCTCTTGGGGGGGGGGTGACAACGTCGTCTGGTTGTCCAAACTACCAGCCAGGCCTGGCCCGGGACGTTGGTGGTGATGCTCAAACCCACCACAAGCTAGTAGGAGACCTACAGAGAGTGGAAGCTTAGTGTGTGTGTGTGTGTGTGTGTGTGTGTGTGTGTGGTGTGTGTGTGTGTGTGTGTGTGTGTGTGTGTGTGTGTGTGTGTGTGCGCGTGTGTGTGTGTGTGTACTGTCCATAAGAGACAAACATGGAAGATGTGACTAGGATAGTGGGTAATAACGTCATCCCGGATAAAAGACAAGGACAGTTGGTGAACATTAGTGATGTAGTTGGCTGTAAACTGTAGTGAGGTGAGGTATGGGAATAGTTTGGGGTGGCAAGTTTTACATTTTGGTCCATTTACAGCACCAGGTGATGTAAACTGCAGGAGGCTCTTGTATGCGTTACGCATGCGCACCGCTGACCTACATTTGGTTTTAGTGGGTGTTGACCAGCTTCAACGGTTGTGACTAGTTAATAGTATTGTTATGAAGGTTGTAGAAGCCTAGTAACAGGTCCACCAGGTCTTGTAGCAACCGCCACGGAAGTTGTTGTTGTTGTTATAGAATTTCAGCTACTCGGAACAAGTTCCAAGTAGCACGGGCTATGGTGAGCCCGTAATTACCTGGCACAGGAGCGGGGACGTAGCACGGGCTATGGTTGAGCCCAGTAGTGGACTTTACCTGGCACAGGAACGGGGCAAGTAGCACGGGCTATGGGAGCCCGTAGTGGACTTACTGGCACAGGAGCGGGGCAAGTAGCACGGGCTATGGTCAAGCCCGTAGTGTGGACTTACCTGGCACAATGGAACGTGGTGCAAGTGGCACGGGCGATGGTGAGCCCGTAGTGGACTTACCGGCACAGGAGCGGTGCTGTGTCTGATGTGCCAGTGGAGGTGGAGGCCACAGACTATAGTACGTTCAGAGGGACACTAACTTATGCTTGCTCCACCTCATCTTCCTCCGGCACATGCTCATGTTGGGCCAGGGCCTCGTACGCGAGGAATAGTATACCTTGTGGTAAAGTGCACCAAGTTATTGTACCACACATGTTAACCATACATGTATACAATGCTAAACAGCATATGTACATTTCTTGTATCCTCCGTGGACAGGGTTAGAGATCTGTTTCTTAGATATCTTATACAGCAAGTTATTGAGCACTCAACCACCGAAGGTAACGGAAGTGCTTTTACTATGTTAATCAGCATACAGTGCCTCCTTTACTGACTCTGTGGCCCGCTTAAAGCATCACCACCAGTACTGAGAGCCACCACCATTTTCCTTCACTGGACTAACCAAACTCTCGCTGTTTCCCTCTGTTCGATTGCCATTATCGATCGTGTGTCGTATGTGCCAGTTTTCCCCATGATTCATTCAGAGACTCTTTAAATGGAGTGCCTTAGGTGCACGTGGTTAGTGACGTGTTGGTGATGTCATCGGGGAGGAGTGACTAAGTGTGTGCCTCAAGTGACGTAGTCTCACCAGAGATAGGGAGTGGTGGTGGGGGGTGCGGCGGGGCAGTGTTCACTGGCCACCAGTTGTGAGCTTGATACATTGTGTTGTCGTCAGTGGGACAGTGTGGAGCAGCAGAGGCACCAGTTTGTGGTAGTGCGTCGCCACGGTAATGTGCCACACATTCACCCACACATGCCAAGCGTTGTCTGGCACTGGGCCACGGTCATCTCCCTTCAACCCCCCGCACCATGACGTTTGTTGCGGGTGCTGGCCCACTCCAACTGCTCCTCCAACTGACATACAACAATTAGTGCAAGTTGAAAAGCCGGGCCAGCGGACCAAGTGAGCGATGTGTCCTCACGCGCATAAGAACAAGTGGGCGAAGAACTCGACCATTCGTACCCTGGGAATTTAGCTTGCCAGTGAGTTTACTTTGTTGGAGGTTCTCTCGTACAGGGGGAAGGAGGAGTTCGTATTAAGTTGAACCACGAGTGAAAGGTAAGAGGCTTGGGGATGTGTTGGTAGTGTCCGGAAGTGTGTTGGTAGTGTTCGGAAATGTGTTGGTGGATCAGGGATGTGTTGGTAGTGTCCGGAAATGTGTTGGTGGATCAGGGATGTGTTGGTAGTGTCCGGAAGTGTGTTGGTAGTGTTCGGAAATGTGTTGGTGGATCAGGGATGTGTTGGTAGTGTCCGGAAGTGTGTTGGTAGTGTCCGGAAGTGTGTTGGTAGTGTTCGGAAATGTGTTGGTGGATCAGGGATGTGTTGGTAGTGTCCGGAAGTGTGTTGGTAGTGTCCGGAAGTGTGCTGGTAGTGTTCGGAAATGTGTTGGTGGATCAGGGATGTGTTGGTAGTGTCCGGAAGTGTGTTGGTAGTGTCCGGAAGTGTGTTGGTAGTGTTCGGAAATGTGTTGGTGGATCAGGGATGTGTTGGTAGTGTCCGGAAGTGTGTTGGTAGTGTTCGGAAATGTGTTGGTGGATCAGGGATGTGTTGGTAGTGTTCGGAAATGTGTTGGTGGATCAGGGATGTGTTGGTAGTGTCCGGAAATGTGTTGGTGGATCAGGGATGTGTTGGTAGTGTTCGGAAATGTGTTGGTGGATCAGGGATGTGTTGGTAATGTCCGGAAATGTGTTGGTGGATCAGGGATGTGTTGGTAGTGTTCGGAAATGTGTTGGTGGATCAGGGATGTGTTGGTAGTGTTCGGAAATGTGTTGGTGGATCAGGGATGTGTTGGTAGTGTTCGGAAATGTGTTGGTGGATCAGGGATGTGTTGGTAGTGTTCGGAAATGTGTTGGTGGATCAGGGATGTGTTGGTAATGTCCGGAAGTGTGTTGGTGGATCAGGGATGTGTTGGCAGTGTCCGGAAGTGTGTTGGTGGATCAGGGATGTGTTGGCAGTGTCCGGAAGTGTGTTGGTGGATCAGGGATGTGTTGGCAGTGTCCGGATGTGTGTTGGTGGATCAGGGATGTGTTGGCAGTGTCCGGAAGTGTGTTGGTGGATCAGGGATGTGTTGGCAGTGTCCGGATGTGTGTTGGTGGATCGGGGATGTGTTGGTAGTGGCTGGAAGTGTGTTGGTGGATCAGGGATGTGTTGGTAGTGGCTGGAAGTGTGTTGGTGGATCAGGGATGTGTTGGCAGTGGCTGGAAGTGTGTTGGTGGATCAGGGATGTGTTAGCAGTGGTTGGAAGTGTGTTGGCGGCATTAGGAATGTGTTGGCAGTGGCTGGAATCGTGTTGGTGGATCAGGGATGTGTTGGTAGTGTTCGGAAATGTGTTGGTGGATCAGGGATGTGTTGGTAGTGTTCGGAAATGTGCTGGTGGATCAGGGATGTGTTGGCAACGTCCGGAAGTGTGTCGGTGGATCAGGGATGTGTTGGCAGCGTCCGGAAGTGTGTCGGTGGATCAGGGATGTGTTGGCAGCGTCCGGAAGTGTGTCGGTGGATCAGGGATGTGTTGGCAGCGTCCGGAAGTGTGTCGGTGGATCAGGGATGTGTTGGCAGCGTCCGGAAGTGTGTCGGTGGATCAGGGATGTGTTGGCAGCGTCCGGAAGTGTGTCGGTGGATCAGGGATGTGTTGGTGGTAGTTAGAACTTACGGTGACATTTAGATACAGAAAGGAGTTGTGGAACTTATGTCTTGAGTCACTAGTTATAGGTACTGCCTGGCACAAGTAAGTGTAGGGCGCTTACCTACGGGGAAGTGAGGTGGGCTCATCCCCCCATTCCTACCCAGCCCCTTAGGCTGAATGGCAGAGCAACGGTCTCGGTTCATGCAGGTCGGCGTTCAATCCCCGACCATCCAAGTGGTTGGCCACCATTCCTTCCCCCCCGTCCCATCCCAATTCCGTATCCTGATCCCTTCCGTGATCTTAAAGATGTGGAGGTGGCTTCCTCTTCACGGGAGACATCTCCCGTCACGCAGGGTGCAGCCGCACCTCCACAGATCTCCAGTATCATCTATTGATACTGGTAATGGCTCAAAGGGGCCACCACTTACGGGCTATTCATGCCCGTGCCACCTTTTGGGTGGCTTAATCTTCATCAATCAATCAATCAATCATCGGCTTCCTTTTCTTTCAGTGCATTTCCTTACACTTCTTAGGTTGGTTTGTTTCCAGCTGCCACAAATAATAAAGTGTTATTCCAAGGTCAACACAGTGACTTAAGATACAAATAGGATTTTGTTGAAGGAGGTTTATGATGATACAATGTAAGGGAGCCGGTCGGCCGAGCGGACAGCACGCTGGACTTGTGATTCTGTGGTCTTGGGTTCGATCCCAGGCGCCGGCGAGAAACAATGGGCAGAGTTTCTTTCACCCTATGCCCCTGTTACCTAGCAGTAAAATAGGTACCTGGGTGGTAGTCAGCTGTCACGGGCTGCTTCCTGGGGGTGGAGGCCTGGTCGAGGACCGGGCCGCGGGGACACTAAAAAGCTCCGAAATCATCTCAAGATAACCTCAAGATAAGAGAAGAAGGAGCGCGGGAATTTGAGAAGTTCTTGTCGACTATCTTTGTAAATGTTTACACGTTATTATATAGTTAGGTCATTAGTAATGTGCTCCATGCCTTTACTTAAAAACAAAAATGTATTTATCTTGTGACCGTAATGATTTATCTTTAGTTTTAAAGCAATTATTTAGAGTGATATTAGACATTGCCAAATAAAAAATGCAATCAAATGATGAAGGTCTAATGATCAAGCCTTTAATATTCGTATTGAATCGCCTCTTATTCATTCTTTTTCAAGACTGAATCATTTTTTTATACTCGACTCTGTACGCTTTCTAATTACGGAGCTTCCGTTTGCCAGCACGGCGATCACAACTGGCAGCAGAAGTGCGGTAAAGGTCGTACTGGTAATTTACACACACCGACTTCT
This sequence comes from Procambarus virginalis, assembly GCA_020271785.1. Taxonomy (NCBI): domain Eukaryota; kingdom Metazoa; phylum Arthropoda; class Malacostraca; order Decapoda; family Cambaridae; genus Procambarus; species Procambarus virginalis. Next base: position 1,217,364 of record WNGS01000009.1, read on the forward strand.
CGGGTCGGAACCATCTGCCAATGAAAGTTAACAATATTGTTGACCAGACCACACACTAGAAGGTGAAGGGACGACCATACCTCGGTCCGTCCTGGACCATTCTCAAGTCACAATTGACTTGCGAATGGCCCAGGACGACGTTTCGGTCCGTCCTGAACCATTCTCAAGTGACAATCGACTTGAGAATGGTCCAGGACGGACCGAAACGTCGTCGTCCCTTCACCTTCTAGTGTGTGGTCTCGTCACCATACTTCAGCCACGTTATTGTGACTCGTCGCCTCCAACATTATTGTGTTGACAATGTTTACAGCCTAAGTGCACTGCGTACCTGGGCTCAGTTCCCCAGCCACACCCAGGTATCCTCCTGCTCTTCTTCAACTCGCTGTCATTCGTCACGAACCTTGCCACTTATGTTTGTTTTCTATACGAATTATTTTACATTTGTTAGCAATAAAATTCATGTGGCGTTCGTTAGACCACTTTACTGCGGTGCTTTAGTCTGCTAAGTTATCTCTAATGTGTCGCTCTCGTTATGTTGTAACTTGACTTTCTCGTTAATTGCCATTGGTAACTATAGGTACTGTACAGACGAAGCTGTTAACTATAACATTTATATAAATCAAGAACAAATCTAATTTCAAAAGATCCGTGTGGCACTTCTGGCGCCTTATTAGCTAACACTTTTCCAGACAAGCACACTCACTCTTGTTGGGGGGTAGAAATAGAATAAGCTACTCTATCCCTTTGAGATGTATTTCTTGCTTATCTCAATAAACATACTTGAACTTGAACTCACTCTTGTGGTAATGAAAAGTGTCCAGCAGCTGGAGACCCTCATAAGTATTGTCCAACAGGATCCTCCCCCGCGATAACAGCCACATAGTAAGGACTGACAGATTAAATGCGCGCTCAGCACACAGGTTATCTTGAGGTTATCTTGATGATTTCTATCTTGTTGATTCTTTCTATCTTGACACAGTATATCTTTTCACCACCAAAGATCACATTCACTCCAAAAAATATCTTAGCACTTATGGGCTATTCATGCCCGTGCCACCTCTTGGGTGGCTTAATCAGATTAATACATGACTATCTATGTTTATATTTGTCTGTGGTGTGAGCTCTGGAGTTATATCCACTCTCACGCCATTCATTCTTTCAGTCTCGCGTAGTTATTTTCCCCAACAGAGGACATTCTTCCTTGTTTCTTATCTCGCTTCTTTGTTTAAAATTCTTACACTAGTTAGGGTTGGGTTACATCTAGAGTTTGTCATTGTCTTCCTGTAATTCTCCGCAGACATGGTTTTTTGCGTTTATCATTAGTTTTGCTTCATCTGGAAACATTGACACACAAACAGCTCACACTGGAGCAGGTCATTAGGAACAGCAATAAGGACATAAGAACATACGAACAAAGGTAACTGCAGAAGGCCTATTGGCCCATACGAGGCAGGTCCTATTTATAACCACCCAATCCCACTCATATACGTGTCCAACCCGCGCTTGAAACAATCGAGGGATCCCACCTCCACCACGTTACGCGGTAATTGGTTCCACAAATCAACAACCCTGTTACCGAACCAGTATTTACCCAAGTCTTTCCTAAATCTAAACTTATCCAATTTATACCCATTGTTTCGTGTTCTGTCTTGTGTTGATACTTTTAATACCCTATTAATATCTCCTTTGTTATGTCCATTCATCCACTTGTAAACTTCTATCATGTAACTCCTAACACCCCCAATAGACCCAGGACTAAGCCTTGGGGGACCCTAAGCTTTAAAGGCCTGGTCGAGGACCGGGCCGCGGGGACGCTAAGCCCCGGAAGCACCTCAAGGTAACCTCAAGGGGACCCTACTTGCCACACTCCTACACTTCTACACCACCTCTCTGACGGTGACCCTTTGTTTCCTGCCCATCACCTTCCTTAATGAAAAGTCTCAAATGTCTTTTGGCCAGTCTATCTTCTTGAGATTATCTTGAGATGATTTCGGGGCTTTAGTGTCCCCGCGGCCCGGTCCTCGACCAGGCCTCCACCCCCCAGGAAGCAGCCCGTGACAGCTGACTAACACCCAGGTACCTATTTTACTGCTAGGTAACAAGAGCATAGGGTGAAAGAAACTCTGCTCATTGTTTCTCGCCGGCGCCTGGGATCGAACCCGGGACCACAGGATCACAAGTCCAGCGTGCTGTCCGCTCGGCCGACTGGCTCCCCTAGTCTAGGAAGATACAATTACCAAGTCTTTCTCTATAGCATTTTGCGACGTTGTCATAGATGTCTATCAAGTTTGTCAGGCATGAAGCTGTCCTTCCTAAATCATGTTGGCCTTCCGTTAAATAGTTCATCTTCTGGCCCCCGTCGCTTTGGTGCCTTCTATTGATAATTACTTACTTCTGACCCCCATTATTCTCTTCCCGACTACACTACAATGGGTCAGAGACTCTGGCTTTTAATTTGGTGCCTTCTTTCTGTCCCTCTTTTTTTGAACGTTGGGACAACGTTTGTGTTTTTTCCTGATTTGTAGTCTCAAGTGATTCATTAGCGCTTTAATTAACGGGTGTGTGGGGGAGAGTGTAAGTGTAGGGTGTGACTGAGTAATTGTGTACATGGGTGTACAGAAGTTACGTGGGGTTGAATGGTTGTGGTGGGGGTGTCTAGCATGTATGTCTGGTGCGTGGGTCCAGGGGGAGGGACGGGGGTATGGGGGCGGCGGTCTAGTACGTGTGGGCGGGAGTGGGTGATGGGAGGGGGGGGGTGCCACATGAGTAAGGAGCATGGCACTCGTGAGACGACGCGTGCGTGCCTCCATCACTGAATCACTCATTCACAGCTTCTGCTGTCCGTGAGTAGCTTCGACCTTTAGAGCACGGCCACAAACATTATGGGACGAATGAGCATACGGGAATGTTGTGTGAGAGAGGCTGTGAGCAGAAGGCGCGCGAGGGTACATAGTTGTGTGCGGTGGTGTGAGGTGCAGGTCTCGTGCCTTCCTCAGGTTAATCTCGGTTGATGCCGTCACTAGTTCAACGTCACCCCCCCCCCCCCTTCTGTCATTCTCCAACACGCTTAATATAAACGCGTTTTTGTGCCTCGTGGGAATCTGCGAGTCTGTTCTTATGGTAATGGGGTTTATTAGCCCGGTTGAGTGGTGTTGGCGGAGCGTTGACTCCTCCACTACAATAGTGGCAAGTGCTGGGCTAATATTATACTGCGTGCCTGGCTGATGAGGTGGCCAGGTTGACCTCCACACTCCCCACGCCCACGCCCACCACCGGAAGTTTGGAATACCTTGCGTTACACGATATCCACGTTGAGAAGCTCAGCGGTGGCGGCAGCTAGAATGTTCTGTGTGGCACACTGCCACACTCTGTCACGCTCATTCAATAACACTTGTATGTCTAACCCATCCAATAACTTGTTTTAGATTTATACGTAAATTTATGTGGCTGCTTTTCCTACAGTTTGTTTATATGAGAGTAACTTGCCATCACATACTCTTGATGAAAGACCCGTGATATATTATGACAATGGAACTGTAAATAATCATATTAGAGCGAGCATTTATGGCCGTGAGAAAGGGTGCGGGTGCCAGGTGGTGTGTGGTGCACCTGTAATTATAGTATTACCGCGCGCAGGCTGGCTGCCCTCCGCCACCACCCTTACTTCAAATCTCTGACTTACATCTACTAGGAGATTGCCCTGACTACCAGCTTTGGTGTCAGCAGTGCCAGGTCATGCAGGACGTACGTGGTGCCACGGAGGACACCGCTGCCATGACGGCTGCAGTGGAAACACCAGCCAGGGAGCTTCTCGCTCAGACCAATCACCTCTCCAGGAATTAAAGAGCGAGTTCCCTCCGGCTCCCGTAATGGCCCAGCCTTCTCCGCCCCCCCTAATGGCCCAGCCTTCTCCGCCCCCCCTAATGGCCCAGCCTACCCCGCCCCTCCGAATTGGTCCAGCCTACCCCGCCCTCCGAATTGGCCCAGCCTACCCCGCCCGCCGAAGTGGTCCAGCCTACCCCGCCCGCCGAAGTGGTCCAGCCTACCCCGCCCGCCGAAGTGCTCCAGCCCAGCCCACCTCAAATAAGGGAGGAATCCTCACTTTCTCACGACCCATCGATTCTGGAATACAAGAAGCAAGGCAGCCCACCCTCAGCTCTGCCTGAGGGAGGCGTCGTCGTGGCAGGTTCGCAACCATCCGACCCTCTTCAGGTGAAAGCGGCCGTCCGTCATAATGGAACAGTAAAAGTGTCTCCTAAGAGAGAAACGGATGAATCCCCGCCAGAAAGTGGTTGGGATCCCTCCACGAGATCACCTCCTCCAGAGTCTCATTCGAACCCGGGACCTCCGGCGGACAACCTTCACAAGATGCACCCACAAGGTCACATCTCACCACAACCCAAGACCTCCGTCTCATACCACCTTACCTCGGCCCGTACTCCAGGACCCGCAGATGAGACACCCACATCACCAGGGCGGACCCGTGCTCCATGCCCCAGCTATGGGACCACCAATGCATCCCCCACCCATGGTCCCTCCACCACGTCACTTTGCACGGATGGGACATCGAGCACCCTTTCACGGCCCCATGGTAGTGATGCCCCCTCACCAGGCGTCACCAGCACGGCACCCTCAGAGGCCTATGGTATCACCACCACGACCGGAACACTACCGCACCACACTTGCTGGACAAACTTCTCAAGATCCCGGCGACGTTACTGCATCACATTACCAGCAGGAGCCACCACCTGGCGAGGGCCCACCTCTCCAGGAAGAAGCGGCATCATACCAGGAAGGTGCAGGTTACCAGGGTGAAGGAGCCACCGGTTACCAGGGCGAAGGAGCCACCGGTTACCAGGGCGAAGGAGCTACCGGTTACCAGGGCGAAGGAGCCACCGTTACCAGGACGAAGGAGCCACAGGTTACCAGGGTGAAGGAGCTACCGGTTACCAGGACGAAGGAGCCACAGGTTACCAGGGCGAAGGAGCCACCGGTTACCTGGGCCAGGTGCGACCCACACGTCGGCAACCTGGTACCCTGCGTATATCCAAGTGGGTTAACCCAATTCCCCCGGACCCTGATGATGGTGAGTAACCCAATGTCTCTTGTGTTTATTACATCTCTTCATCCTCATTTGTGGATCGTATCACTTTGGTTTTTGACCTGGGGTAGTCAAACTGCTTCTTTCCTCTCTCCACCACTGTTTTCTCTTAACACCCATACCCCTGATCTTTCTCCCTTCCCCTTCTTTTCTTTCTCACCTCCCCCCTTCCTTTCTTTCTCCCTTCCCCTTCCGTTCTTTCTCACCCCTCTGTTCTTTCTCACCCCCTCCCCCCTTTCCGCTCTTTCTCACCAACTTGAGAATGTTGGCTGCTTGGTTTACAGGTGATCATTGATGTGGTGGAGGCGGCACCACCCCGGCCGCTCTTGTGGCCAGGACGTGGGCCCTGCACACTATTTGTGCCTGTAGGATCAACCTCTAGCTCCTGGACCCCGCCTTTGAAAACATCCGCTGTTTAATATACTCTTTCCCCAACTATTAACCTCTTGTCATATCTACTACCTATATTTCTCTCGAATACATACGTGTGTGTGTGAGAGGGGGGGGGTATACAGTATATATATATAGTATGTAAACACACAGACTCAATGTGGGGTTGTCTAGTTGCAAGTTTATGATGCATATTTTATATTTCAATATGTTGATAATTATTGACATGGATGAGAATTAGAGATAAGCCACAAGTGTCACTATGTGGTTTCAGATATGATAGCAGTTATGATAACGATTAGTCCCACGTCATACTCTTTTTTCCAAGGTGTGTGACAGCAGCGCTCTTAATAATATAATATATAATAATAATAAAATATAATATAATAATATTTTATTTAGGAAAAGTACATACATAGATGCAGAGTTACAAACATTCACATTATTTATTCTTTTCTGACAGAGCTAGAGCACTTTCTGACAGAGCTAGAGCTCTTTCAGACAGAGCTAGAGCTCTTTCAGACAGAGCTAGAGCTCTTTCAGACAGAGCTAGAGCTCTTTCAGACAGCTAGAGCTCTTTCAGACAGAGCTAGAGCTCTTTCAGACAGAGCTAGAGCTCTTTCAGACAAAGCTAGAGCTCTTTCAGACAGCTAGAGCTCTTTCAGACAGAGCTAGAGCTCTTTCTGACAGAGCTAGAGCTCTTTCTGACAGAGCTAGAGCTCTTTCAGACAGAGCTAGAGCTCTTTCAGACAGAGCTAGAGCTCTTTCAGACAGAGCTAGAGCCTTTCAGACAGAGCTAGAGCTCTTTCAGACAGAGACAGAGCTCTTTCAGACAGAGCTAGAGCACTTTCAGACAGAGCTAGACAAATAGCTAAAGCCACTCAAGCCACGTCACTACCTTAACGTCTGGGCTCTACACTTGCCACGCCTCTATAGTAACCTCACCATAGTGCTCTAAATATGCTCTCGGAGGGCTACTCTATTGGGCCTTGGGCTCTATTTTGTCGTTTTAAAAGTACAGTATTTACAAATATTTGCCACTTGTGGTGCGATTCACTATTGTGTTTGTGGATAATAAAGACAGTATAAAGTTGGCACAGCTTATATTGCACATTGTTGCATCGGCGTCTCGGCCTGCAATGAACTATGTTGGTTGTTTTTAAGAGCCAATGATGTATTGTTCATCTCACTTGGCACAAACGCTTCTCACAGGCTCCACCTCCTCCCTCACTAAAATGTCACTTCCAAAATATTGGTGGAAAATCCATTCTCGATTTT
>WNGS01000009.1:1261315-1263815 GCA_020271785.1 Procambarus virginalis
ACAGACCTACAGGAAATGCAAGAATTAATACAGAGCCAAAGGGGTGAGTTGGAGAAAGCAAAGAGGAGATAAAGAGACTCAGGGAAAATCAGAATTCAAACCAGTACGGAGTATGCAACCTCCTTTAAATAGGGGAGGAAGCTGATGGAAGGCTCCTTCCAGGTGGACTCTCTTTTGCAGAAATACTGCAGAACAGCCCAGGTGCCAAGGCCGCTTTAGAGGTTGCAGCTATGAAAGCAGCTACCTCTCAGGAAGCTGCAAAATGCACTGAACAAATGCTGGAAATGAAACGAACAATTATAGTTGTAGGAGTACAGGAACCAGAGGGATCCAATCGGGAGGAGGGACCGAGCAACTATGACAGAGATCTTGGAGGGACTGGATATGGAGGAGGCAAATGGCAACATAGAGAAGGTTTTCAGGCTGGGCATCTACAAGATGGAAAGGAAACGACTGATAAAGGTAGTGCTCACGAGCGAAGCAACTAAGGAAAAAATCTTATCCAGGAAGAGCAGACTTGTGAGGTTAGGGGGATACGAGGACGTCTTTCTGCAAAGGGACATGACAAGGGAGGAGAGAAGGAAGGCTGCAGAAGCAAGGAGATGCAGAGAAAGGGGTGGGGATATGGGAGCCACAGGACTCAGGTCAGTGTCTCCAGGAACCTCAGTAAGGAGAGGGAATCCCCCCACCAACAGGCCAGCATCCCCTGGGAGGATTGTAACAGAAGCCTCCCACCAACCAACCCTCACCCATCCTCCACCAATCACCTGCACCTCCCCAGATGGTAAAGTCCCCCTTCAGACCACCCCCCCATGCCCTTTTTCTTCCCCAACCCCTACCCCAGGACCCCAGCAAACTCCACGAACCTTGCTGGGGTCCCTGTTCTGCACCCCATACCCTTCCCTGTTCCCCCACCCCAACCTCTCCTTCCTACCCCCACCCCTCTCTCTCCCGGCCTCCCTCCCCAGGCTCCCCTCCCCTACCCAACCCCTGACCTCTCTGCCAACCCACTCTTCTCCCCTGCATACACCAACACGTGACCTAACAAATTAAGCTTGTTTTCTTAGAAATGATAAATTCTCAGATCATAGACATTATTTGAGAGCCCGTGGTCTCACACAAGCTGGGGTGAAGAGAGAGTTTTACCTGGGTTGCGAGGATGGGTCATCTCCCGAGAGATTAAACGGATTAACACATTTAAAATACAAGATGGCCGTCTCGTATTAATTCAACAAGTAATGGATAAGTTAAAGAAATACAGTAATTACAGTAATAACCAATCTGGGTAAAGTATGTATGCTAGGCTAACAGGTATGTAGAGTAACAGATCAGGGCCCGTATACCGTCAAAAAGACAGTGACCAGTTACAGTAGAGGGAACCAGGTGAGTATCTGGAGTACTCACCTGGAACACCTGGTGAGTACAGCTCACCAGGTGTAGCCTTTGACGTAGCCTGGGTCAAGGGTAACCGGCTAGGGGGTGACCACAGCCTCCCATATTATTTAATTTATAAAGTATAAATTCAGGTCGCTTGTCAATGATGTAATTGGAAATAACCGTTCCCCAAGATGCTTAATAGAATCACCATCAGACTCAATAAGAATTCAACCATCTGGGTTGGTCAGGATATGAGATTAGTTTGTTCAATTTAAACCCTGCTTGGTAATACAAGATGGCCTGGCGGAGTGATATTCCCTCTCAGTCTGTGGACAGGCAGAGGTCAGGCAGTGTGGAGTGAGCAGACGGGAGGTGGCCATCTCACCTCCACAAGACAGAACACTATCCGCTGGCTTCCTACATTACAGAAAGTGCTAAGAGGGCGCTAAGAGGGCACTAAGAGGGCACATTTGATGTACAGTTAAATATTGCCGGAACAACCGTGGACATCTTTAAAGAAAACTGGACTGTTTTCTAAGAGAAGTGCCGGACCAACCGGGCTGTGGTGGGTATGTGGGCCTGCGGGCCGCTCCAAGCAACAGCCTGGTGGACCAAACTCTTACAAGTCAAGCCTGGCCTCGGGCCGGGCTTGAGGAGTAGAAGAACTCCCAGAACCCCATCAACCAGGTATTCATTTTTGCCTCTAGGAATATTTCAGGTAGGAAGTGTTAAAGAGATACGGAGTGTGTTTATATTTTCCATTTTTTGGACAGTCTTGCTCAATAAACCGTGTTTAGTATTTATGGTGTTTTGAGTTGTTCCCATAAATATATTTACACATGATTGTCCTTGCCGTGGTCTCTACGGGTCTGGTTTATTTGTTGAATGAGTCAGTACCTATATCCCAAGCAAGCCTAAACTTTTAACATCAGAGATATTCACTTATGTTTAAATTCCACACTTAACGTAAACTCATACCCACCTTTCCACTTAATTGCGGATAACTCACCCCAAGGGCTTAATGGTTCATAACTTGGCCCAAATCCCGATTAATTAATCTGACTTCGTCTTCGGTTTGGTGGCGGCAGCAAGTAAAGGTCCTCGAGTTTTGCTAGAAAACTTT
>WNGS01000009.1:1268815-1281927 GCA_020271785.1 Procambarus virginalis
GTTGAGGCTATGGTTGTCTGGGAGACTATAACATTACGGGTGACAGAGGAGAGGAGCCCTCCAGACCAGAGTCTTCAGCTCCCCAGACCCGAGCCAGGCTCATCTTCACGGGGAAGAAGCACACGTTACAAAATATTACAAAATACTGCATTATTAGTTGGCTGTAATCTGCGGCACGGTGGCGGATGAGTGAAGCAAGAGTGTGTGTGTGGCCCAGTCTCGCCTGTGTGGCCGCCCAGTTAAGCAAGTCCCAGCTGTGTCTGGGTACAAGTGACAGGATGAACAACCCAGCGGGTTGTCTTCCTATTGGGGAGTGTTGTACATGCTGCTATGGCGGTGTGTCCACTCACAGGATGAGTGACGCTGCCCAATACTGTCACTATGGCGGTGTGTCCACTCACAGGATGAGTGGCGCTGCCCAATACTGTCACTATGGCGGTGTGTCCACTCACAGGATGAGTGGCGCTGCCCAATACTGTCACTATGGCGGTGTGTCCACTCACAGGATGAGTGACGCTGCCCAATACTGTCACTATGGCGGTGTGTCCACTCACAGGATGAGTGGCGCTGCCCAATACTGTCACTATGGCGGTGTGTCCACTCACAGGATGAGTGGCGCTGCCCAATACTGTCACTATGGCGGTGTGTCCACTCACAGGATGAGTGACGCTGCCCAATACTGTCACTATGGCGGTGTGTCCACTCACAGGATGAGTGACGCTGCCCAATACTGTCACTATGGCGGTGTGTCCACTCACAGGATGAGTGGCGCTGCCCAATACTGTCACTATGGCGGTGTGTCCACTCACAGGATGAGTGGCGCTGCCCAATACTGTCACTATGGCGGTGTGTCCACTCACAGGATGAGTGCGCTGCCCAATACTGTCACTATGGCGGTGTGTCCACTCACAGGATGAGTGGCGCTGCCCAATACTGTCACTATGGCGGTGTGTCCACTCACAGGATGAGTGGCGCTGCCCAATACTGTCACTATGGCGGTGTGTCCACTCACAGGATGAGTGGCGCTGCCCAATACTGTCACTATGGCGGTGTGTCCACTCACAGGATGAGTGACGCTGCCCAATACTGTCACTATGGCGGTGTGTCCACTCACAGGATGAGTGGCGCTGCCCAATACTGTCACTATGGCGGTGTGTCCACTCACAGGATGAGTGGCGCTGCCCATACTGTCACTATGGCGGTGTGTCCACTCACAGGATGAGTGACGCTGCCCAATACTGTCACTATGGCGGTGTGTCCACTCACAGGATGAGTGGCGCTGCCCAATACTGTCACTATGGCGGTGTGTCCACTCACAGGATGAGTGGCGCTGCCCAATACTGTCACTATGGCGGTGTGTCCACTCACAGGATGAGTGACGCTGCCCAATACTGTCACTATGGCGGTGTGTCCACTCACAGGATGAGTGACGCTGCCCAATACTGTCACTATGGCGGTGTGTCCACTCACAGGATGAGTGGCGCTGCCCAATACTGTCACTATGGCGGTGTGTCCACTCACAGGATGAGTGGCGCTGCCCAATACTGTCACTATGGCGGTGTGTCCACTCACAGGATGAGTGGCGCTGCCCAATACTGTCACTATGGCGGTGTGTCCACTCACAGGATGAGTGGCGCTGCCCAATACTGTCACTATGGCGGTGTGTCCACTCACAGGATGAGTGCGCTGCCCAATACTGTCACTATGGCGGTGTGTCCACTCACAGGATGAGTGGCGCTGCCCAATACTGTCACTATGGCGGTGTGTCCACTCACAGGATGAGTGGCGCTGCCCAATACTGTCACTATGGCGGTGTGTCCACTCACAGGATGAGTGGCGCTGCCCAATACTGTCACTATGGCGGTGTGTCCACTCACAGGATGAGTGGCGCTGCCCAATACTGTCACTATGGCGGTGTGTCCACTCACAGGATGAGTGGCGCTGCCCAATACTGTCACTATGGCGGTGTGTCCACTCACAGGATGAGTGGCGCTGCCCAATACTGTCACTATGGCGGTGTGTCCACTCACAGGATGAGTGGCGCTGCCCAATACTGTCACTATGGCGGTGTGTCCACTCACAGGATGAGTGACGCTGCCCAATACTGTCACTATGGCGGTGTGTCCACTCACAGGATGAGTGGCGCTGCCCAATACTGTCACTATGGCGGTGTGTCCACTCACAGGATGAGTGGCGCTGCCCAATACTGTCACTATGGCGGTGTGTCCACTCACAGGATGAGTGACGCTGCCCAATACTGTCACTATGGCGGTGTGTCCACTCACAGGATGAGTGGCGCTGCCCAATACTGTCACTATGGCGGTGTGTCCACTCACAGGATGAGTGGCGCTGCCCAATACTGTCACTATGGCGGTGTGTCCACTCACAGGATGAGTGGCGCTGCCCAATACTGTCACTATGGCGGTGTGTCCACTCACAGGATGAGTGACGCTGCCCAATACTGTCACTATGGTGGTGTGTCCACTCACAGGATGAGTGACGCTGCCCAATAACTCTCNACCACCACCACGTGGCTGACTCAACAACACCACCACCACCACGTGGCTGACTCAACAACACACCACTAAGTGGCTGACTCAACAACACCACCACGTGGCTGACTCAACAACACTACCACCACCACGTGGCTGACTCAACAACACCACCACGTGGCTGACTCAACAACACTACCACCACCACGTGGCTGACTCAACACCACCACCACGTGGCTGACTCAACAACACTACCACCACCACGTGGCTGACTCAACACCACCACCACGTGGCTGACTCAACAACACTACCACCACCACGTGGCTGACTCAACAACACCACCACCACGTGGCTGACTCAACAACACTACCACCACCACGTGGCTGACTCAACAACACTACCACCACCACGTGGCTGACTCAACAACACTACCACCACCACGTGGCTGACTCAACAACACTACCACCACCACGTGGCTGACTCAACAACACCACCACCACCACGTGGCTGACTCAACACACCACCACGTGGCTGACTCAACAACACCACCACCACGTGGCTGACTCAACAACACCACCACGTGGCTGACTCAACAACACACCACCACGTGGCTGACTCAACAACACCACCACGTGGCTGACTCAACAACACTACCACCACCACGTGGCTGACTCAACACCACCACCACCACGTGGCTGACTCAACACCACCACCACCACGTGGCTGACTCAACAACACCACCACCACGTGGCTGACTCAACAACACCACCACCACCACGTGGCTGACTCAACACCACCACCACCACGTGACTGACTCAACAACAACACCACCACCACGTGGCTGACTCAACACCACCACCACCACGTGGCTCACTCAACAACACCACCACCACGTGGCTGACTCAACACCACCACCACCACGTGGCTGACTCAACACACCACCACCACGTGGCTGACTCAACAACAACACCACCACCACGTGGCTGACTCAACAACACCACCACCACCACGTGGCTGACTCAACACCACCACCACCACGTGGCTGACTCAACAACACCACCACCACCACGTGGCTGACTCAACACCACCACCACCACGTGGCTGACTCAACACCACCACCACCACGTGGCTGACTCAACACCACCACCACCACGTGGCTGACTCAACAACAACACCACCACCACGTGGCTGACTCAACACCACCACCACCACGTGGCTGACTCAACAACACCACCACCACGTGGCTGACTCAACAACACCACCACCACCACGTGGCTGACTCAACAACACCACCACCACCACGTGGCTGACTCAACACCACCACCACCACGTGGCTGACTCAACAACACCACCACCACGTGGCTGACTCAACAACACCACCACCACCACGTGGCTGACTCAACACCACCACCACGTGGCTGACTCAACACCACCACCACCACGTGGCTGACTCAACAACACCACCACCACGTGGCTGACTCAACACCACCACCACGTGGCTGACTCAACACCACCACCACCACGTGGCTGACTCAACACCACCACCACCACGTGGCTGACTCACACCACCACCACGTGGCTGACTCAACACCACCACCACCACGTGGCTGACTCAACAACACCACACCACGTGGCTGACTCAACACCACCACCACCACGTGGCTGACTCAACAACACCACCACCACGTGGCTGACTCAACACCACCACCACGTGGCTGACTCAACACCACCACCACCACGTGGCTGACTCAACAACAACACCACGTGGCTGACTCCAGCAAGAGACTCCACGACCCCAGCAGGAGACTCACGACCCCAGCAGGAGACTCCACGACCCCAGCAGGAGACTCACGACCCCAGCAGGAGACTCCACGACCCCAGCAGGAGACTCACGACCCCAGCAGGAGACTCACGACCCCAGCAGGAGACTCCACGACCCCAGCAGGAGACTCACGACCCCAGCAGGAGACTCCACGACCCCAGCAGGAGACTCACGACCCCAGCAGGAGACTCCACGACCCCAGCAGGAGACTCACGACCCCAGCAGGAGACTCCACGACCCCAGCAGGAGACTCCACGACCCCAGCAGGAGACTCACGACCCCAGCAGGAGACTCACGACCCCAGCAGGAGACTCACGACCCCAGCAGGAGACTCCACGACCCCAGCAGGAGACTCACGACCCCAGCAGGAGACTCCACGACCCCAGCAGGAGACTCACGACCCCAGCAGGAGACTCACGACCCCAGCAGGAGACTCCACGACCCCAGCAGGAGACTCACGACCCCAGCAGGAGACTCCACGACCCCAGAAGGAAACTCACGACCCCAGCAGGAGACTCACGACCCCAGCAGGAGACTCCACGACCCCAGCAGGAGACTCACGACCCCAGCAGGAGACTCCACGACCCCAGCAGGAGACTCACGACCCCAGCAGGAGACTCCACGACCCCAGCAGGAGACTCACGACCCCAGCAGGAGACTCCACGACCCCAGCAGGAGACTCCACGACCCCAGCAGGAGACTCCACGACCCCAGCAAGAGACCCCACGACCCCAGCAGGAGATTCACGACACCCAGCAGGAGACTCACGACCCCAGCAGGAGACTCACGACCCCAGCAGGAGACTCCATGACCCCAGCAAGAGACCCCACGACCCCAGCAAGAGACCCCACGACTCCAGCAGGAGACTCCACGACCCCAGAAGGAGACTCACGACCCCAGCAAGAGACCCCACGACCCCAGCAGGAGACTCACGACCCCAGCAGGACTCACGACCCCAGCAGGAGACTCACGACCCCAGCAGGAGATTCACGACCCCAGCAGGAGACTCCACGACCCCAGCAGGAGACTCCATGACCCCAGCAGGAGACTCCATGACCCCAGCAAGAGACCCCACGACCCCAGCAGGAGATTCACGACCCCAGCAGGAGACTCACGACCGCAGCAAGAGACCCCACGACCCCAGCAGGAGATTCACGACCCCAGAAGGAGACTCACGACCCCAGCAAGAGACCCCACGACCCCAGCAGGAGATTCACGACCCCAGAAGGAGACTCACGACCCCAGCAGGAGACTCCACGACCCCAGAAGGAGACTCACGACCCCAGCAGGAGACTCACGACCCCAGCAGGAGACTCCACGACCCCAGCAGGAGACTCACGACCCCAGCAGGAGACTCCACGACCCCAGCAGGAGACTCCACGACCCCAGCAGGAGACTCCACGACCCCAGCAGGAGACTCCACGACCCCAGCAGGAGACTCCATGACCCCAGCAAGAGACCCCACGACCCCAGCAAGAGACCCCACGACCCCAGCAGGAGATTCACGACCCCAGCAGGAGACTCACGACCCCAGCAGGAGACTCACGACCCCAGCAGGAGACTCCACGACCCTAGCAGGAGACTCACGACCCCAGCAGGAGACTCCACGACCCCAGCAGGAGACTCCATGACCCCAGCAAAAGACCCCACGACCCCAGCAGGAGATTCACGACCCCAGCAGGAGACTCCACGACCCCAGCAGGAGACTCCATGACCCCAGCAAGAGACCCCACGACCCTAGCAGGAGATTCACGACCCCAGCAGGAGACTCACGACCCCAGCAGGAGATTCACGACCCCAGCAGGAGACTCCACGACCCCAGCAGGAGCCTCCATGACCCCAGCAAGAGACCCCACGACCCCAGCAGGAGATTCACGACCCCAGCAGGAGACTCACGACCGCAGCAAGAGACCCCACGACCCCAGCAGGAGATTCACGACCCCAGAAGGAGACTCACGACCCCAGCAAGAGACTCCACGACCCCAGCAGGAGATTCACGACCCCAGAAGGAGACTCACGACCCCAGCAGGAGACTCCACGACCCCAGCAGGAGACTCCACGACCCCAGCAAGAGACTCCACGACCCCAGCAAGAGACCCCACGACCCGAGCAGGAGACCCCACGACTCCAGCAGGAGACTCCACGACCCCAGAAGGAGACTCACGACCCCAGCAAGAGACTCCACGACCCCAGCAGGAGACTCCATGACCCCAGCAAGAGACCCCACGATCCCAGCAGGAGACTCACGACCCCAGCAGGAGACTCACGACCCCAGCAGGAGATTCACGACCCCAGCAGGAGACTCCACGACCCCAGCAGGAGATTCACGACCCCAGCAGGAGACTCCACGACCCCAGCAGGAGATTCACGACCCCTGCAGGAGACTCACGACCGCAGCAGGAGACTCACGACCCCAGCAGGAGACTCCACGACCCCAGCAGGAGACTCCATGACCCCAGCAAGAGACCCCACGACCCCAGCAGGAGATTCACGACCCCAGAAGGAGACTCACGACCCCAGCAGGAGACTCCACGACCCCAGCAGGAGACTCACGACCCCAGCAGGAGACTCACGACCCCAGCAGGAGACTCACGACCCCAGCAGGAGACTCACGACCCCAGCAGGAGACTCCACGACCCCAGCAGGAGACTCCACGACCCCAGCAGGAGACTCCATGACCCCAGCAAGAGACTCCACGACCCCAGCAAGAGACCCCACGACCCCAGCAGGACTCACGACTCGAGCAGGAGACTCCACGACCCCAGCAGGAGACTCCACGACCCCAGCAAGAGACTCCACGACCCCAGCAAGAGACCCCACGACCCGAGCAGGAGACCCCACGACTCCAGCAGGAGACTCCACGACCCCAGAAGGAGACTCACGACCCCAGCAAGAGACCCCACGACCCCAGCAGGAGACTCACGACCCCAGCAGGACTCACGACCCCAGCACGAGACTCACGACCCCAGCAGGAGACTCACGACCCCAGCAGGAGATTCACGACCCCAGCAGGAGACTCCACGACCCCAGCAGGAGACTCCATGACCCCAGCAAGAGACCCCACGACCCCAGCAGGAGATTCACGACCCCAGCAGGAGACTCACGACCGCAGCAGGAGACTCACGACCCCAGCAGGAGACTCCACGACCCCAGCAGGAGACTCCATGACCCCAGCAAGAGACCCCACGACCCCAGCAGGAGATTCACGACCCCAGAAGGAGACTCACGACCCCAGCAGGAGACTCCACGACCCCAGCAGGAGACTCCACGACCCCAGCAGGAGACTCCACGACCCCAGCAGGAGACTCCATGACCCCAGCAAGAGACTCCACGACCCCAGCAAGAGACCCCACGACCCCAGCAGGACTCACGACCCGAGCAGGAGACCCCACGACTCCAGCAGGAGACTCCACGACCCCAGCAAGAGACCCCACTACCCCAGCAGGAGACTCACGACCCCAGCAGGAGACTCACGACCCCAGCAGGAGACTCCACGACCCCAGCAGGAGACTCCACGACCCCAGCAGGAGACTCACGACCCCAGCAGGAGACTCACGACCCCAGCAGGAGACTCCACGACCCCAGCAGGAGACTCCATGACCCCAGCAAGAGACTCCACGACCCCAGCAAGAGACCCCACGACCCCAGCAGGACTCACGACCCGAGCAGGAGACCCCACGACCCCAGCAGGAGACTCCACGACTCCAGAAGGAGACTCACGACCCCAGCAAGAGACCCCACGACCCCAGCAGGAGACTCACGACCCCAGCAGGAGACTTACGACAACAGCAGGAGACTCCACGACCCCAGCAGGAGACTCACGACCCCAGCAGGAGACTCACGACCCCAGCAGGAGACTCCACGACCCCAGCAGGAGACTCACGACCCCAGCAGGAGACTCACGACCCCAGCAAGAGACCCCACGACCCATCAGAAGACCCCACGACCCCAGCAAGAGACCCCACGACCACAGGAAGAGACCCCACGACCCCATCAGAAGACCCCACGACCCCAGCAGAAGACCCCACGACCCCAGCAGAAGACCCCACGACCCCAGCAGAAGACCCCACGACCCCATCAGAAGACCCCACGACCCCAGCAGGAGACCCTACGACCCCAGCAGGAGATCCCACGACCCCAGCAGGAGACCCCACGACCCCAGGAAGAGACCCCACGACCCTAGCAGGAGACTCCACGACCCCAGCAGGAGACCCCACGACCCCAGGAAGAGACCCCACGACCCTAGCAGGAGACTCCACGACCCCAGCAGGAGACTCACGACCCCATCAGAAGACCCCACGACCCCAGCAGAAGACCCCACGACCCCAGCAGGCGTCTGGGGGAAGCCTTCCTGCAGTAATCGATGGCCTTCTTAACCCAGCTGCGGTCCCTTCCAATGACAGCATCATGTAAGTTTAAGTCTTAACAAATGCAGAAATCTAAACTCTCCTTGTAAGTAATCCATTACTTGGTTTAGTTACTTTATTATGTATTCCCAAACCCATCCTGTGAGCTGGGGTGGAAACATCCCCAGATGCAAAGCCTTAGCAGTTTAAATACCAACAAATGAAAATAGAATACTGCTTGATAAACCTCATAACCCCAGCTTAGAACACAACCTCAGAGCCCCAGCTCAGAACATAACCTCACAACCCCAGCTCAGAACACAACCTCACAACCCCAGCTCACAACATCCTCTCGCTTGGGGGACGTGACCTACAACCCCTAATATAGAAGAATGTGATAAATACAGTT
Source organism: Procambarus virginalis (assembly GCA_020271785.1). Taxonomy (NCBI): domain Eukaryota; kingdom Metazoa; phylum Arthropoda; class Malacostraca; order Decapoda; family Cambaridae; genus Procambarus; species Procambarus virginalis. The sequence goes on from WNGS01000009.1 coordinate 1,277,885, forward strand.
ATGTGAGAGAATCTCAGGAAATAGTCAACATGAAGTCACCCAGAAATGAAGTCACACACAAATGAAGTCACACACACAAGCACGCACATGCACAAACACACATATACAACAAACACACTTACATATAAACACAATCACACACACACGAGGAAATGCCAGGACGTTTTCCCCTCAGCTAGGGAAAATGATAGAGGGACATCACCACACACAGGGACAGGGGAGAATGGTGGATGCTACCTATGAATGGTTCCACCAGATATTAGGGAGATTCAACAGAGACCTGCAAGAAATGAAAATGGTATTCAAGAGAGACCTGCAGGAAATGAAAGAGGGATTTGGCACAGACCTACAGGAAATGCAAGAATTAATACAGAGCCAAAGGGGTGAGTTGGAGAAAGCAAAAGAGGAGATAAAGAGACTCAGGGAAAATCAGAATTCAAACCAGTACGGAGTATGCAACCTCCTTTAAATAGGGGAGGAAGCTGATGGAAGGCTCCTTCCAGGTGGACTCTCTTTTGCAGAAATACTGCAGAACAGCCCAGGTGCCAAGGCCGCTTTAGAGGTTGCAGCTATGAAAGCAGCTACCTCTCAGGAAGCTGCAAAATGCACTGAACAAATGCTGGAAATGAAACGAACAATTATAGTTGTAGGAGTACAGGAACCAGAGGGATCCAATCGGGAGGAGGGACCGAGCAACTATGACAGAGATCTTGGAGGGACTGGATATGGAGGAGGCAAATGGCAACATAGAGAAGGTTTTCAGGCTGGGCATCTACAAGATGGAAAGGAAACGACTGATAAAGGTAGTGCTCACGAGCGAAGCAACTAAGGAAAAAATCTTATCCAGGAAGAGCAGACTTGTGAGGTTAGGGGGATACGAGGACGTCTTTCTGCAAAGGGACATGACAAGGGAGGAGAGAAGGAAGGCTGCAGAAGCAAGGAGATGCAGAGAAAGGGGTGGGGATATGGGAGCCACAGGACTCAGGTCAGTGTCTCCAGGAACCTCAGTAAGGAGAGGGAATCCCCCCACCAACAGGCCAGCATCCCCTGGGAGGATTGTAACAGAAGCCTCCCACCAACCAACCCCTCACCCATCCTCCACCAATCACCTGCACCTCCCCAGATGGTAAAGTCCCCCTTCAGACCACCCCCCCATGCCCTTTTTCTTCCCCAACCCCTACCCCAGGACCCAGCAAACTCCACGAACCTTGCTGGGGTCCCTGTTCTGCACCCCATACCCTTCCCTGTTCCCCCACCCCAACCTCTCCTTCCTACCCCCACCCCTCTCTCTCCCGGCCTCCCTCCCAGGCTCCCCTCCCCTACCCAACCCCTGACCTCTCTGCCAACCCACTCTTCTCCCCTGCATACACCAACACGTGACCTAACAAATTAAGCTTGTTTTCTTAGAAATGATAAATTCTCAGATCATAGACATTATTTGAGAGCCCGTGGTCTCACACAAGCTGGGGTGAAGAGAGAGTTTTACCTGGGTTGCGAGGATGGGTCATCTCCCGAGAGATTAAACGGATTAACACATTTAAAATACAAGATGGCCGTCTCGTATTAATTCAACAAGTAATGGATAAGTTAAAGAAATACAGTAATTACAGTAATAACCAATCTGGGTAAAGTATGTATGCTAGGCTAACAGGTATGTAGAGTAACAGATCAGGGCCCGTATACCGTCAAAAAGACAGTGACCAGTTACAGTAGAAGGAACCAGGTGAGTATCTGGAGTACTCACCTGGAACACCTGGTGAGTACAGCTCACCAGGTGTAGCCTTTGACGTAGCCTGGGTCAAGGGTAACCGGCTAGGGGGTGACCACAGCCTCCCATATTATTTAATTTATAAAGTATAAATTCAGGTCGCTTGTCAATGATGTAATTGGAAATAACCGTTCCCCAAGATGCTTAATAGAATCACCATCAGACTCAATAAGAATTCAACCATCTGGGTTGGTCAGGATATGAGATTAGTTTGTTCAATTTAAACCCTGCTTGGTAATACAAGATGGCCTGGCGGAGTGATATTCCCTCTCAGTCTGTGGACAGGCAGAGGTCAGGCAGTGTGGAGTGAGCAGACGGGAGGTGGCCATCTCACCTCCACAAGACAGAACACTATCCGCTGGCTTCTACATTACAGAAAGTGCTAAGAGGGCGCTAAGAGGGCACTAAGAGGGCACATTTGATGTACAGTTAAATATTGCCGGAACAACCGTGGACATCTTTAAAGAAAACTGGACTGTTTTCTAAGAGAAGTGCCGGACCAACCGGGCTGTGGTGGGTATGTGGGCCTGCGGGCCGCTCCAAGCAACAGCCTGGTGGACCAAACTCTTACAAGTCAAGCCTGGCCTCGGGCCGGGCTTGAGGAGTAGAAGAACTCCCAGAACCCCATCAACCAGGTATTCATTTTTGCCTCTAGGAATATTTCAGGTAGGAAGTGTTAAAGAGATACGGAGTGTGTTTATATTTTCCATTTTTTGGACAGTCTTGCTCAATAAACCGTGTTTAGTATTTATGGTGTTTTGAGTTGTTCCCATAAATATATTTACACATGATTGTCCTTGCCGTGGTCTCTACGGGTCTGGTTTATTTGTTGAATGAGTCAGTACCTATATCCCAAGCAAGCCTAAACTTTTAACATCAGAGATATTCACTTATGTTTAAATTCCACACTTAACGTAAACTCATACCCACCTTTCCACTTAATTGCGGATAACTCACCCCAAGGGCTTAATGGTTCATAACTTGGCCCAAATCCCGATTAATTAATCTGACTTCGTCTTCGGTTTGGTGGCGGCAGCAAGTAAAGGTCCTCGAGTTTTGCTAGAAAACTTTAGGGCAATGTCTCGTGTTTGTAGTATCTAGGCGGTCGAACGTCGAAGGTCACGAGGCGTGGACTGGTGGCTGGGGTGGAGTTCTGGGGTCCTTGAGTTAAGATATCTACGGGTAGGGTATATCTTGAGGATATCTTGAGATGATTTCGGGGCTTTTAGTGTCCCCGCGGCCCGGTCCTCGACCAGGCCTCAACCCCCAGGAAGCAGCCCGTGACAGCTGACTAACACCCAGGTACCTATTTTACTGCTAGGTAACAGGGGCATAGGGTGAAAGAAACTGCCCAGTGTTTCTCGCCGGCGCCTGGGATCGCACCCAGGACCACAGGATCACAAGTCCAGCGTGGTGTCCGCTCGGCCGACCGGCTCCCTGGATAGTAGTGGACAAGAGAGAGACATCTCCCCCGTCCCGTGTTACAAGACCCCCCAGGTCCTCCTTCCTAGGCCCTCCCACCCCAGACATCCCTTGCCCCCCAATTCCAGTGGAATCAACAGAAACTGAGAATGGACAAAAAGAGTGTCAGCTTCAAGGTCATGTACTCGAGCATAGATGGGATTACAAACAAGGCCAGTGAACTTAGGGAAAGGACACAAGAAGTAAACCCAGATGTAATTGGCCTCACAGAAACAAAACTCTCAGGAATTATAATGAATGCGGTGTTTCCCCAGGACTACACTGTAATAAGGAAAGAGAGGGAATGGGAAGGAGGTAGAGTGGCTCTACTGATGAGAAAGGAATGGAGTTTCGAGGAGATGGTTATTCCGGTCGGCAAAGGGTTCAGAGACTTCATAACAGGCACCATGATGATGGTAGGACCAAGAATACTTACCTAATTGTACTCACCTAATTGTGCTTGCGGGGGTTGAGCTTTGGCTCTTTGGTCCCACCTCTCAATTGTCAATCAACTGGTGTACAGATTCCTGAGCCTACTGGGCTCTATCATATCTACATTTGAAGCTGTGAAGATGTTATTGTTATTGTTATTTTTGTTATTGTCGATTATTTTTGTTCCATTTATTTAGTTATTTCTAGGAGGGGGATAGTTATGGGGTCTATAGTTAACTAAACTATCAGGCCACCAGAAGACATCATGCAACACAAGACGGGTAATTTCTGCAACATTTTATACGTCAAGAATGTTGCACACACACCCCTACACCAAGCTCATCAACTCAGCCTCTCTACCCCCTCAATACACACCACCCAG
>WNGS01000009.1:1287841-1299273 GCA_020271785.1 Procambarus virginalis
CAATGTCAACAACACCATTGATCCTGCCACGGCCGCCGCCTGCTGCCCTCTGCAGGCCGCCCCCTCAACTACTCCTCCCCGCCACATTCAACCTTTACAAACGTTTGCTGAAAATAAATAAATAATAATAAATAAATGTTTATTTAGGTATGGTACATCCATACAGGAGATTTTACAAAGATTGATGTTTTTATAGATAGAGCTAGTACATACAATGCCTAAGCCTCTATTACGGCGAAGCGTTTCGGGTGACTTCAGACGGAAGAGTGAGGAGGGTATCTTTTACATCAACATTGTATTTGAACAAAGAAATTAAAGAGGAAAAACCCCGAATGCGCTGAACAAAATGCCTATTGCCCCGAAACGCTATGCGTACTAGTGACTTTAGGTATTGTATGTACTAGCTTTAGCTTTCTAGCTCTTTAAATCAAACATTATGTTTGTAACTCGTCCTCTATTATGTACTTTTACCTGAATAAACATTTGATTGGATTTGTATTATAGCACATTACATAACGAAACGAGGTGTCGATGCCATGGAAGATTTTCACTATTTGAAAGCCAAATTTGTGTTCCGTGTCGGAAGTACAGGTTAATGTTGACATGATTCCTGGAGTGTGTGGATTGTGGTCATCATAATTAATGACCTAATGGGCGAGTACGGACACACGGCCGAGGTTCCCCCACTGTCACGGATACAAAGCCTAAAAAATTTTAAATTTTGCCCCGAGGGGCGAGTTTATTGTGCAGCGCCACTCATCCTGTGAGTGGACATACCGCCATAGCAGCATGTACAACACTCCAATAGGAAGAAAACAGTCTCCAGTGGTGTAGTGGTAAGACACTCGCCTGGCGTTCCGCGAGCGCTATGTCATGGGTTCGTATCCTGGCCGGGGAGGATTTACTGGGCGCAATTCCTTAACTGTAGCCTCTGTTTAACGCAACAGTAAAATGTGTACTTGGATGAAAAAACGATTCTTCGCGGCGGGGATCGTATTCCAGGGACCTGCCTGAAACGCTACGCGTACTACTAACAACTCTTGTATATATCTCAAAAAAAAAAAAACCCGCTGGGTTGTTCATCCTGTCACTTGTACCCAGACACAGCTGGGACTTGCTTACTGTCTCAAGTGAACAGCTCTTCAAACAGAAAATTAACATCTATCAACCCTTAAAAGCTTACGTTATCTTGCGGGTGCAAAATAAGGTAGCCTATACAAAGGGTAGGTAGCCTATACAAAGGGTAGGTAGCCTATACAAAGGGTAGGTAGCCTATACAAAGGGTAGGTAGTCTATACAAAGCCTGTTAGGCGTATAGAACGACCCGAGGCCGCAACCCCCAAGTGGTCAACGAAGTAATGTACCACATCAAATGAACAAATCCACAAGGGCCGTGACGAGGATTCGAACCTACGTCTGAGAGCATCCCAGACGCTGCCTTAAGTTCATTTGATGCATCACGCTATTGTGATTTTTGTGGGCACATCAAATTGTTTAGATGTGTGATAATGGCATGATGAATAGTTAGGAGCTACAATCAGTTTGCTCCCAAGAGTGTAACATTTATATGCTGTCCTTACTATATTAACCTGCAATGTTAAATGTGATTCTTGTACTGTGATTTGTGGATTTGTACTGACTGGATATGTGCGCCCCTTGAGGAAGTAGCCTAAGTCTTGAGGGAAGTAGCCTAAGTCTTGAGGGAAGTAGCCGAAGCCTTGAGGAAGTAGCCGAAGCCTTGAGGGAAGTAGCCTAAGCCTGAGGGAAGTAGCCTAAGCCTTGAGGGAAGTAGCCTAAGCCTTGAGGGAAGTAGCCTAAGCCTTGAGGGAAGTAGCCTAAGCCTTGAGGGAAGTAGCCTAAGCCTTGAGGGAAGTAGCCTAAGCCTTGAGGGAAGTAGCCTAAGCCACTCTATTCCCTTGAGATGTATTTTATTGTCTCAATAAATGTACTTGAACTTGAAGTGGTCAAGTGCCTTGCCTATTAATGTAACTAAACTATACAAACCATCTCCGCCTGCCCTAACTCGGGTCACAGAGTTCATTCATCGATAACATTATTCCAGCCTATTGTACCATATTCACAAAATATTTGTAGAAATATTCATCATCCCGAATCGTTATGAAATACCATAATTTGATTAGATCCTTCGTGTAGCCTAACTGCCTCTAGGCGTACTGTGGTAACCACCAAGCAGTTGGTGTTCCTTGGTCTCAAGTGTGTTATCTGTGCTTTATATGCGGCAAGAAAAATAATCTAACCATTTAAGATATAAGAGTATTCACTTCTCTCAATTAAAGTTGATAAACGTTCGTAATCATCAATCATTTAAAAAAAATCATGTTGCATGTCACATGGTTATGAATAACCATAAACTACCGTATTTTTAGGTGTTTAATGAGGACTTGCCCTGTGTTTATGTGTTGTGGCTCCGGGTAGCAGCGGTCCGGCGGCCCGCTCTCTCACCTCACTACACTGATCATCGAGCCACAGTCTTGCTGCCCAAAGCTCGCAGCCTAACAAATGCACCACAGTCTGATTGATCCGGTGCTCTGTGAATGCCTTCATCAAGTTCCCTCTCGGTCACAATTAGATGCATGTTTAGTAATTACCTGTATATTGAGCGGGCGTTGAAAGTCTTGGGCTCTCAATGTTCAGAGACATGTCTTAGTGCTTATTGCAACAATCCTTTAACATGTCCAGGCTGATGATTTGCGATGCTTCTGTTGCATAACGTTGCAACAGACGCGATGATACCTGGTTGATGGGGTTCTGGGAGTTGTTCTACTCCCAAGCCCGGCCCGAGGCCAGGCTTGACTTGTGAGAGCTTGGTCCACCAGGCTGTTGCTTGGAGCGGCCCGCAGGCCCACATACCCACCACAGCCTGGTTGGTCCGGCACTCCTTGGATGGGTCAGTTAATTTGGAGTGTATTGAGAGAGAGAGAGAGAGAGAGAGACAGAGAGACAGAGAGACAGAGAGAGAGAGAGAGAGAGAGAGAGAGAGAGAGACAGAGAGACAGAGAGACAGAGAGAGAGACAGAGAGAGAGAGACAGAGACAGAGAGAGAGAGACAGACAGAGAGAGAGAGAGAGAGACAGAGAGAGAGAGAGAGAGACAGAGACAGAGAGGAGAGAGAGAGAGAGGACAGAGAGACAGAGACAGAGACACTGCTGGTGAAAGTTGACCTCCCACAAACACTTGAGAGCGCTTCCTCTCCTTGGTGACCCCAAGACATTTCTAAAATCATGGTAACAGGATGAAACATTTAGGTTAACATTACTGTGTGACAGAGAAGTGTTCTGATGCCAGACTACTATGATACGGGCTCCATACATCTGCTCAACGTTAACAACACAATACTTACCCAAAGTTCAACAAATAATACACCATACAATATATAGAGGACTGTATGGAATACAAGTAAGCAGCGAGACAAGTGTATTGTTTAGTGACCCTTGTTGTCCTCCTTGCTTGTAGACACACGCTGTGTTTTAGCGGAGCCGGTGGCTGAGCGGACATAACCCTGGACGCGTGATCCTGTGGTCCCGGGATCGATCTCGGGCGCCGGCGAGAAACAATCGGCAGAGTTTCTTTCACCCTATGCCCCTGTTACCTAGCAGTAAAAGAGGTACCTGGGAGTTAGTCAGCTGTCACGGGCTGCTTCCTGGGGGTGGAGGCCTGGTCGAGGACCGGGCCGCGCGGACACTAAGCCCTGAAATCATCTCAAGATAGTACAATACACTACGGACGGGTTGCTTCTCTTAGCTGTAATATTGTTCCACACTTCTTCACTCGTCTCTCTTTGGAGATGTCTGGAGATGTCCTCTTACACACTACGTCGCTTTCGGCTCGTATGATTTATAGCCAAAAAAAAACGCCGTAATTTGAAAATGAAAAACAATTGAAAATAAATTTTGGATTTTATTTCTTCAAAACACTAAGTTAAGGGTCCTCTGGTAAGTTAGGAGGGCAGGAAGTTCTCGTAAGGTTTCAAAACATCATGAAAACCGTTAATTGAAAGTTTCCTCTCCTAACCTGACTAAGCCAGAGGACCTAAAACAGAAAACGGGACAGTACGGCACTTTCGTGAGCCAATTCCATTTTCAATTATTCTTTTTTTTTTTAGCCTGAGTGCGCATACGAGCGAAAGCGACGTAGTTTGTGAGAGGACGGGTGGCTCGACCAGTCCTGGGGCCAGATTCACGAAGCAGTTACGCAAGCACTTACGAACGTGTACATCTTTCCTCAATCTTTGACGGCTTGGTTACATTTATTAAACAGTTTACAAGCATGAAAACTTACCAATCAACAGTTGTTATTGTTATAAACAGCCTCCTGGTGCTATTAAACAGTTTACAAGCATGAAAACTTACCAATCAACTGTTGTTATTGTTATAAACAACCTCCTGGTGCTTCAGAGCTCATTAACTATTTAATAATTGTAAACAAAGCCGCCAAAGATTGAGAAAAGATGGACAGGTTCATAAGTGTTTGCGTAACTGCTTCGTGAATCTGGCACCTGCCTCGGCCTGTGTGTTCTGCTAGGCTCTGATTTCCCTCAACATTTCATTATAGTTAAAGTGCATCTCACGGGTAAGACTCTGCTCATTGCTGCTCATTCAAAACAGTAATTTTATCAAATATAAATTAATATTTTTATATTACCATATTGTACATATTTAGGCATTGGTTAGGTTAGGTGTTAGGTTCTGTTGGCGATTATTTGTATTTGTAGTACGTGGGTGAAGCATTTACAGCGTTGTGGTTCGAACAACAGTCGTCAGTTAAGCAATTGTTCCGGAAGTGTTCGAACGTCATCAGTTGTGAGTCGTGTGTAACAGCCCGTCCTCCAAACACAGACCCAAAAGTGATTCCATCCACCCGCCAAACCCCAGCTGTTTATGAATGAAAAACTGTTTACACACGACTCACAACTGATGACGTTCGAACACTTCCGGAACAATTGCTTAACTGACGAATGTTGTTCGAACCACAACGCTGTAAATGCTTCACCCACGTACTACAAATACAAATAATCGTCAACAGAACCTAAACACCTAACCTAACCTAACCTAACCTAACCTAACCTAACCTAACCTAACCTAACCTAACCAGTTCCTAAATATGTACAATATGAACAAATCCACAAGGGCCGTGACGAGGATTCGAACCTGCGTCCGAGAGGATCCGAGACGCTGCCTTAATCGACTGTGCTTCGTCACGGCCCTACTTGTGGATTTGTTCATTTGTTGCATCACGCTATTGTGATGTCTGTGTTATGTACAATATGGTAATATAACAATATTAATATATATTTGATAAAATTACTGTTTTGAATGAACAGCATGTTAAAACTTTTTTTTTTTTTTTATTTATATTTTTACATGCAAGCATGCTTATAAGTACAATAAAAACAAAACAAACGCAACAAGCAGCACAATAAAGCACGAGCAAAACCATAAAGGACATAAACACGTACATAAACACAAAAACGCCGGCCGGAAGGGCCGACCACAAATTAACAATAATCACAAAACAATATACAACAATTACAGAACAAAATACAACAATAGATACAAAACAAATACAGAACAAAATACAGCAATGAATACAAACAAATCACAACAAAGAAGCCAAACATATCGGAATACAACACAGAAATGGTTCCAAAACATGTAATAAACAGAACAAGGCTACCAGCACCGCAAACATACACGGAGAGGCACCAACATAAACCGAAAAAAGAACAAATATAATATAATAATAACAAATAAGAAAGGAATACAAGTATACAAACAAATTGTTCTGCACAATAACCCCGCACTTAAGAGGGCAAACAGCATAGCCAGAAGGGCACATAATACAATAAATCAAAGAAACATAATTTATGAAAAGGTATAGCCTAAAGTACAATTAACAGGGACAGTGGCCTGAAGGGCAAATAAACATCACAGAACATAAAAGTCCAATACACACTCTATATAAACCATCAAGATTGCGCATACTTTTCCGGCCACTCCGCTGCCGGGAAAAGAACACAATACGCCTCCCACACCAACAGGATTACTTCCGTAAGAGGGCGACGAAAGGACGTCCGAGGATCGGGCATCGAAAGCGGCACACTCTCAACAAATACCTGAGCCCGTGGAACCCAGACGGTCGAGGGGCACCACGGAACAGGCAGCACTTGGGGATAAAAGCGAACAACCAAAGGGTTGGTCACCGCATCGTGCTCCACGCCGGAGGCCAAGATGAACGGGACGTGCTTCCCTTTACCGGCGCGGGCAACGGGCAGCGCACACGTAACCTTTGCAGCCCCACAGGGCTCCGCAGCAACCACCGGACGGGACACCTGCAGGGGCTCCCCTCGCCGAACATCCTTCTTAAGTAACAACACTAGGTCGCGGCCTTCACCAGCACCCCCCTCACCAACATCTGGAGGAGCAACCACCTCCCACTGCGGGGAACCGCCGACAGAAGAACCAGGAGGGGAATCATACACACAATCCTGTGCATCAGCAGGTACATGGACGTCAGCGACCACCACCTCATCTCCCGAAGACTCCACATCAGCCCATGCAGGAGAAGAACGCTTGGACCGCTTGGGCACCGGGCGCACATCCTCAGAACCGGAGGCGGACCCAGAACCACGGGCATCACAAGCCGTGCGGACCAACGCCCGTCTCATGACTGCAGCAGCCTCAACCGCAGGGGGAACCGGACCACACACAACAGGAGGCCCCACAGCCTCCTCAGCACTCAGCGCAGCCTGGACCCGAGGCGAGGTCGCATGCGAGCACGCAGGGCCAGGCGCAGAAACCGAAGACGGGCACGCAGACGGTGAGGAGGGAGCATCAGAAAGACCCACGGGAGCATCAGGGACAGGAGCAGGAGTATCCACCGAGTGCATCGCAACATCCGGAACTGGGTCGGCGACATTCGGGGGAACTTCCACCACAGGGGGCGCAGTCGCGGCTGGAGAGGCGTCCTCTTCCACAGGAAGTGGCGGAAAGTCCTCCTCACTGAAGAGGTTCACAGGTGCAGAGGCGGGCGCAGAACATTCAGCAGCTTGATGGCCCGACAGGCCACAACGATAACATGTCCTAGGCTGGCGGGCGTAGAATACACGAACTGTGTACCCCAACAGCCGCACAGAGGACGGAATATCCTCCCGTAGCCTCATACCCAGGGTACGAATGTTCGTTCGGACGCCCTTAAGCGGGCTCGAAGACACCACATTCACACGCACACTCTCAATGGCGCCAAACCGGCCGAAATACCGCCGGAGCAGACCCTCTGGAAACTCTAACGGAGCCCCATGGACACTGACGTAGGTGAGGGCACCACTCCGATCCGAGATGGAAACAGTGCCCTCACCATCCTGTAGAGGCAGAGTCCGCCCCTCGTACCTACGGAGAAATGCACTATACGCCATTTCCTCAGTGAACTTGATAATCACCCGACGGGCCGTCACAAGCTCGACACCGTAGATGTCAATTACAGGCACCTGCAGCTGCTCACACGCCCGTGCAATCTCCGGGTACCCAGCCCGGCTTGAAAATTCCAGGCCCACAGACTGAGCCCGCAATACAGGTGGGATGGTGACCCCCATCGTAACGCAGGTCCGCCACGTCAGCAAAACGCCAGCCAGGCAACAACACTGGGGGGGCAGCTACGCCCTGCCACCTGGCGACCAAACAGCTAACTACCCTAGCAGTCACCTCATGTTAAAACTGATGAATGTGTGTTTGTTGGGGTCGACCGCTGGATGGAATGGACTTTACACCCATAAACAGAGGGTTTGGCGGGTGGAATGGAATGGACTTTGGGTCTTTGTTTCAGGACGGGTTGTTGCTAATTGCAACTTTCCCAACATATGCTCAGTTTTCGTTTGGTTTAATGACTATCATTTCTCCCTCTCTTCCCTAGGTGCAATTACCTCTTCTTCCATTCTCATGTCGCTTCTCACGCCACTGTCTAGGTGAGGTTGGTATTCTTATCTAAAGTGTTCATACCATTCTCATATTGCTTCAAGGTGAGGTAGTTATGAGGAGGGGGCGCTGGGCCAGAACTTCCCCACGACCCATGCATGAGTTATGAGGAGGGGCGCTGGGCCAGAACTTCCCCACGACCCATGCATGAGTTATGAGGAGGGGCGCTGGGCCAGAACTTCCCCACGACCCATGCATGAGTTATGAGGAGGGGCGCTAGGCCAGAACTTCCCCACGACCCATGCATGAGTTATGAGGAGGGGCGCTGGGCCAGAACTTCCCCACGACCCATGCATGAGTTATGAGGAGGGGCGCTAGGCCAGAACTTCCCCACGACCCATGCATGAGTTATGAGGAGGGGCGCTGGGCCAGAACTTCCCCACGACCCATGCATGAGTTATGAGGAGGGAGCGATAGACCAGAACTTCCACACGACCCATGCATGAGTTATGAGGAGGGGCGCTGGGCCAGAACTTCCCACGACCCATGCATGAGTTATGAGGAGGGGCGCTAGGCCAGAACTTCCCCACAGCCCATTACCTTGAGGTGCTTCCGGGGCTTAGCGTCCCCGCGGCCCGGTCGTCGACCAGGCCGCCAGGAGCATGAGTTATGAGGCCAGGACAGGTGACGGGGGGGGGGGGGGGGAGGAGGGACAGGGTGAAGGAATCACACACAGAGAGATCACACTAACGTGATGCATCAAATGAACAAATCCACAAGGGCCGTGACGAGGATTCGAACCTGCGTCCGGGAGCATCCCAGACACTGCCTTAATCGACTGAGCTACGACAGGGTCAAAAGAATGGTGACCAGCCACTACGGTGAGACGGAATCGAACGCATATCTAGTCAAGTTCTGTACATCGAAGAAGTGGTATTGTAAGATATCACAAATCATGGTGGTGGTGGTGTTAGAACACGTCAGGAAGCATGGTGGTGGTGGTGGTGGTGTTAGAACACGCCAGGAAGCATGGTGGTGGTGGTGGTGGTGTTAGAACACGCCAGGAAGCATGGTGGTGGTGGTGGTGGTGTTAGAACACGCCAGGAAGCATGGTAGTGGTGTTAGAACACGTCAGGAAGCATGGTAGTGGTGTTAGAACACGTCAGGAAGCATGGTGGTGGTGGTGGTGGTGTTAGAACACGCCAGGAAGCATGGTAGTGGTGTTAGAACACGTCAGGAAGCATGGTAGTGGTGTTAGAACACGTCAGGAAGCATGGTGGTGGTGGTGGTGGTGTTAGAACACGCCAGGAAGCATGGTAGTGGTGTTAGAACACGTCAGGAAGCATGGTAGTGGTGTTAGAACACGTCAGGAAGCATGGTAGTGGTGTTAGAACACGTCAGGAAGCATGGTATTGGTGTTAGAACACGTCAGAAGCATGGTGGTGGTGTTAGGACACGTCAGGAAGCATGGTGGTGGTGGTGTTAGAACACGTCAGGAAGCATGGTGGTGGTGTGTTAGAACACGTCAGGAAGCATGGTAGTGTTAGAACACGTCAGGAAGCATGGTGGTGGTGTGGTGGTGGTGGTGTTAGAACACGTCAGGAAGCATGGTAGTAGTGTTAGAACACGTCAGGAAGCATGGTGGTGGTGGTGGTGGTGTTAGAACACATCAGGAAGCATGGTAGTGTTAGAACACGTCAGGAAGCATGGTAGTGGTGTTAGAACACGTCAGGAAGCATGGTGGTGGTGTTAGAACACGTCAGGAAAAATGGTAGTGTTAGAACACGTCAGGAAGCATGGTGGTGGTAGTGGTGTTAGAACACGTCAGGAAGCATGGTGGTGGTGTTAGAACACGTCAGGAAGCATGGTGGTGGTGGTGGTAGTGTTAGAACACGTCAGGAAGCATGGTGGTGGTGGTGGTGTAGTGTTAGAACACGTCAGGAAGCATGGTGGTGGTGGTGGTGGTGTTAGAACACGTCAGGAAGCATGGTGGTGGTGGTGTTAGAACACGTCAGGAAGCATGGTGGTGGTGGTGGTGGTGTTAGAACACGTCAGAAAGCATGGTGGTGGTGGTGGTGTTAGAACACGTCAGGAAGCATGGTAGTGGTGTTAGAACACGTCAGGAAGCATGGTGGTGGTGGTAGTGTTAGAACACGTCAGGAAGCATGGTTGTGGTGGTGGTGGTGTTAGAACACGTCAGGAAGCATGGTGTGGTGGTGGTAGTGTTAGAACACGTCAGGAAGCATGGTGGTGGTGGTTGTAGTGTTAGAACACGTCAGGAAGCATGGTGGTGGTGGTGGTGGTGGTGTTAGAACACGTCAGGAAGCATGGTGGTAGTAGTGGTGGTGTTAGAACACGTCAGGAAGCATGGTGGTGGTGGTGGTAGTGTTAGAACACGTCAGGAAGCATGGTGGTGGTGGTGGTGGTGTTAGAACACGTCAGGAAGCATGGTGGTGGTGTTAGAACACGTCAGGAAGCATGGTGGTGGTGGTGGTGGTGTTAGAACACGTCAGGAAGCATGGTGGTGGTGGTGGTGTTAGAACACGTCAGGAAGCATGGTGGTGGTGTTAAAACACGTCAGGAAGCATGGTGGTGGTGGTGGTAGTGTTAGAACACGTCAGGAAGCATGGTGGTGGTGGTGGTGGTGGTGTTAGAACACGTCAGGAAGCATGGTGGTGGTGGTGTTAGAACACGTCAGGAAGCATGGTGGTGGTGGTGTTAGAACACGTCAGGAAGCATGGTGGTGGTGGTGTTAGAACACGTCAGGAAGCATGGTGGTGGTGGTGGTAGTGTTAGAACACGTCAGGAAGCATGTGGTGTGGTGGTGGTGTTAGAACACGTCAGGAAGCATGGTGGTGGTGGTGGTGGTGTTAGAACACGTCAGGAAGCATGGTGGTGGTGGTAGTGTTAGAACACGTCAGGAAGCATGGTGGTGGTGGTGGTGGTGGTGTTAGAACACGTCAGGAAGCATGGTGGTGGTGGTGTTAGAACACGTCAGGAAGCATGGTGGTGGTGGTGGTAGTGTTAGAACACGTCAGGAAGCATGGTGGTGGTGGTGTTAGAACACGTCAGGAAGCATGGTGGTGGTGTTAGAACACGTCAGGAAGCATGGTGGTGGTGGTGGTGTTAGAACACGGCAGGAAGCATGGTGGTGGTGGTGGTGTTAGAACACGTCAGGAAGCATGGTGGTGGTGGTGTTAGAACACGTCAGGAAGCATGGTGGTGGTGTTAGAACACGTCAGGAAGCATGGTAGTAGTGTTAGAACACGTCAGGAAGCATGGTGTGGGTGGTGGTGTTAGAACACGTCAGGAAGCATGGTGGTGGTAGTGGTGGTGTTAGAACACGTCAGGAGCATGGTAGTGTTAGAACACTCAGGAAGCATGGTGGTGGTGTTGTTAGAACACGTCAGGAAGCATGGTGGTAGTGTTAGAACACGTCAGGAAGCATGGTGGTAGTAGTGGTGGTGTTAGAACACGTCAGGAAGCATGGTAGTGTTAGAACAC
>WNGS01000009.1:1301925-1320894 GCA_020271785.1 Procambarus virginalis
GTCAGGAAGCATGGTGGGTGTGGTGTTAGAACACGTCAGGAAGCACTTCCAGCAAGTATAAAAAAATGTTGCCAGAACAAAAGTGGACTTTTTCAAGAAAAAATTAGTTTCCTGAAAGAAGTGCCAAACCAACCAGGTTGTAGTGAATATGTGGGTCTGTGGGCTGCTTCAAGCAACAGCCTGTTGGACCAAGCTCTCACAAGTTAAGCCTAGCCCCAGGCTGGGCTTGGGAAGTAAAATAAACCCCAGAACCCCCTCTAGGTACAATCCAGGTACTGCTTGTATAATTGAGCACTGCCCCTTTCCACGCCAAGATTTCTCTCCCTTATGTAAAGGCTATAGTATTCACCTCTCTTACTAATTATTCTCTCTCTCTATTTCGCATTCCAAATTCCTATTTTTAACTAACACTGCTTTTAGCTTCCTACCTCTTCCAGTAACGCCCTATTTTTATCCTGCACTTCAAGACAGTCTTACTACTAAAGGGATCTACAAAATCCAAAGCATCCCATTCTCTCTCACCACAACCGTACTTTTTCATACACTGACCTACAATTTTCTTCTCTTACAGTCCTGCACATGCTATCAAAGTCTCTCTCACAATTATTTGTAATTCCTCCTCACCCTCAGTAAAGAGCATCATTTCAACTGCATACAAACATATCAATAGCAATCATTTTTCTCCATCACGCTGCACTTTCACTCCTGCTCAAGGTGCAATTGTCTTCACCACCGTTACTGTTTTATCTGTACATACAGTACTCTATGCTGAGAAGACACCGAGACATCACACAACGCCATCATTAAAAGCCTCTCCTATTTTTACCTATACTCGCACACATGCTCTACTATTCACGTGAAAGAATTTTACTACTGTTAGTAAATTCCATTCCATTCCAGTGATCTTTAAAATCTCCCACAATGCATCACATTCAATTCAGTCTGACTTTCTAAAATCATAAATGCAGTATACCACTTTCTCCTATTTGCTAGAAACGTTTTATCAACCATTTTCATGGAAAAATGTTATCTCTACAACTCCTTCCCTTCCTGAAACTGCCTTTTTTTCCTCACCTATCTGCTTTCTGTTCTCTCCCTTACTCTCTCAATTTGCACACTTTTCCTGGAATGGTAAATAAATACCATTGGAAGTTTCACACTTCTACTGTATATAATAAAATAAATACAGTCTAACAAAGATGGGACATCCCAGGACACTTCCTGGAACCACAGTTTGGTACTGTAATTAAACTTAGGTACAGTACTGTATCTATATACACACACACAGTATTGAGTCCTTGCATGTGATGTCATACAATCACTTGTAGGAATCACCTGTGTTCAAGTTATGATTACAATGATATTTGTAGACAATAATTGTTGAATATAATGAAATACCCCTTTCCTGCGGGGTGCTCTGTACCTTCCTGTGCTATGCACTGTTCTAGTCAAGTTTTAGTGAAATGAACTATGCCGCTGAGACCCACCCTGGCCTACCTGGAGTCAGAACCAGAATCTAGTTCTCTCTGAGGTGAGGAGAGCTTATGGATCAGAGATAAAAACAATACTAAGAAAAATATGCCAGAAAACATAAGTACAGTACAACATGACAAGCAACTTCATGAACAAAAATGTTGTACTTGAAGGTAGCAAGGAAAACGATCACTGGTACAATGTAAACACATTAACTATAGTCATCCGTAATCAAAGCCAGGCCATACCCTCACTCAATCACTCATTTGGTCAAAGCATTCAGGAGGTTTGGGGTGTTTAACAAGACGTATTCTCTACTTCACGTATAAGGTAAGTGGTGCTGGCTATACCTGCAACAATGTTTTGCATATATGTGCAATGTTTTGTTATAATTTTCTTTCTTCTTTTTAATTACAATTTATGTCGCCCACATAATGTGTACCCTAGCTTTGTATTTCACTCTGACTTGGCCCGAGTTCCTTACCCTCGTAGTCGACTTACATTTTCTTTGCCTCACCAGGAATTCCTGCTCTGTAGGGTTTGACCATCTGAGTTCCTCCTTAATGGGCCAACTCCCCTTGGATCACCTTTGTGACACAGAACTTGTCCTCCACTGCAAGGCCTGTTGATAAGTCTTTCACTGTGGGTGTTCTTGGATTACATAAGTGATTGCTCTTGCCCAGAGCTGCATATGCCTTTTCCCCACCAGGTGTTTACAGTCAAGACTTAAGGTTTGTTCAGTTGAGATACCGTCCTCACACCTAGCATGTATGCATGTCTGCTTGGCATGTCGGGTAACTGGTTTCCCTTGTCATGTGGAGTATTTTTTTTTTTATCAGGTTTATGTTCTTAGTTGGGTTATGACTTCAAACAGCACTGAAGGACAGGGAAGTTTTTCTAGATGCGATTTGGTGTTTCTGAATATCAATGATCATATTACCTCCATCAATTAGCCTGTTGTGTACAAGATCATTCCACCCCTCACCTCTATACCATTTGTCAGTGCTAAATATCTATTTTTCTTTATTTGCTTCTTCTGCCACTTCTGCCTTGGCAGCTTATCAGTCAGTTTGGCTTCTATTTGGTCAGATTCTTGGCTTCTTCCCTTGCTTTCACCTACTAACAACTTTAGACTGCACACTTGCAGCCACCGTTTAATTCGGGGTGTATGTGTGTAATAAAAAAAAAATATTATATATACTGTATACCTCTGGCTGGAAGAAGGGGACCCTTAGCCTCGGAGGAAACTACATATAGCGCATTGGAGGGAATGTTTAGGTCCCCTCCAACACAGTTTCTGTGTGCTTTTCTCCTACCACCCCCTTTTCTTTTGTGTTTTTTTTTGTGCTTTATTATGTGTTGAAAGGTTACAAGATGTGCATTGGTTAATGCAAAAAGAGCCTAAAGTTTATGAATCTCTTGAAGCTCCTTCACTTCCGGACAGGAACCGAGGATGCAGCAGGCATTTTCCTCTGGAGCGCCACACTGAGGCGCTGAAACAAAAAACTAGAAGCCCTTGGGTCTCTGGTGACGTCAATGAGCTTGGAGCCCAATTCCTTGAGAAATCCCAAGGCACTCTTACCCCAGGGGCCATGCGTCTCAGACGCTATGGGAACAAAGGTGTATTGACCTTCCAGTCACCTATACTTGAGTGATTTTGCTGTTTCCCTGTGGTTGGCCGCCCCACCTGCTTGATCAGCACTGAAGTGTACATAGGTGTCAGCCAGGGTGGATACACATGTGTAGTCCCACACCAACAGCTTACCCATTTTCCAAGGGTATACAGTATAGTAATACCATCAGGGTGAGGTGCGGGGTCATTCGGGTGTTAGTCCCCCTAGGATGCAAGGTTCTCTCTCCGCTGGGCACTGAGCTGAGACGAGGCTTCTCTTGATGATGTCATTGACCTCGTTGTGTCTTGCATGCCAGTCGTTTGTGCTTCCGCAATGCAACCCATGCAGTCCATATTGGTCTGCTTCCACCCTGTTGCAAATACACTTGTATTCAGTGTGAATTGGGGCACCAAGGCTGAGGGCCACTGCTACACGTAGAGATTTTGGATTTAAACGCATGCCCATTGCCGACATGGGTACTGCCAGGAGGAAGTCTCCTGCATGGGGGGCACGCACTGCTCTGAGGCAGGCTTTCTCCTTGTCTGATGTTGCAGCACTGAGCATGGCATCAGCTACTTTTTCCACTAGTGGGTGGTCCCAGCTGGACTGTTTTTTTTTTTGTTGGCTCTATATTGGGTGCTGGGCTGCAAGAGCATCCCACTGATTTGAACATTCAGTGAAAGCAGGATCTTGTATTCCTGCTGAATCCCTCAGGGTTTCAGGTAGGATATCTCTGACGATGTCGTGTGATGCATGGGAGGAAAGGAAGGCTGGTAGAGCAATCTGGGAGGCTGTGCAGACACCAAGGCCACCGAGTCTTACAGGTAGGGTTGCTTGCTTGCTCCCACTGAAAGTCGTCCAATAGCAGGTTCACTTCTCCTACCACCCCTTTTTTTATGTTATACACTGTATTATACAAGGTTACACATTTACATATCTGATTGGTTATAAAAAGTGAACATTAAGAGAAAATAAAGGGAAGTTTAGAATTCTATGCTATGCTAGAATTAGAATAAGATCTATGTTGGACAAACAGGTAAACATCTTGACCAGAGCATAAAAGGACACAAATATAGTACAGTATAAGAACAGGCCAAGAGTCCAGCGCATTGTTTGCTCACTTAAATTAAGAGATTGTAATAATTCAATTGCCTGAACTTATTCATGCAAAATTTTGAGTGTAAATCAGTGAAAGGAATATTGAATATTCATTTATAAAAAGTAGTGAAGTAGATAATTATTTTTATATATATATATATACTGTACAGGAGTTCTTACATTTTTGTAAAGCCACTAGCACCCACAGCATTTCGGGCAGGTCCTTAATCCTAATTTTTCCCTGGCATGGAATACGACATGAAAAATTGTTTAACAACCAGGTACCCATTTACTGCTGGGTGAATAGAGGCACATAGTTAAGGATTGCACCTAGTCAATCCTCCCCAGCTAGGATATGAACCCACGCCAAATTGCTTTTGAAGTACGAGCAATTTGGCTTGTGGTATAAAATATACAAATTATTATTTGTATATTATTAACAAATTAATAATTAATATTAATTAACAAATTAATAATATACAAATTATTATTTGTATATTATTAATATACAATATTATTGAATGTCCTGGATTATATATATTCAACCCATCCTCCTGCTTAGATAGTAGAAGCAATTAGATTGTAGAATTTAGTACTATTAACTTTATAAGTCTAAAAACATGAAGCTAAAAACTAACCTAGGCCTAGCTAGTATAGCACACATGTGTGTACTATATTAGGCCTCAGATAGCATTTATTAGGCCTAGGAAGGTTAGGTAAGGTTAGTTTGTCTTTGCAACATAAGTAGAAAAAAAAATTCCGGTTTGTTCAAATTCAATAGTACCGATTTCTACTTTCTAATTGTGTTGTACGTCGGTATATATACCTGTACTATGGTCCCCATCCTTCCTATTAGTACCACCAAAACAAAAAGATAGGCTGATATATCAGATAACTTCATAATTGGTAAGATTTGTGATAAGTATAAAATTATGTAAAGAATAATTGTATGTGAAGTACATTTGAAGAATTAGGGAATAGCCTATCCCCCATTCAATCATGACACTTTCATTATTCGATATTTTGCTTACTGATCTTTAACTACTCAGGTGTAGTGGGATGTATAATCTGAAACCCATGTCTTCTCTGTATTCTTTGATAATGTGTCGAAACACGAAAACATTCGGAATTGTGTAAATATAGTACACCGTAAAACAATTAGTACAGTACTGGGTACTTTAATTTTTTATCTTCATTATTAATTTTAGCTAAATCCCATTTTTTATATGTTCTTGTAATTATTTCCCAGCTCGACATATATTCACAGGATATACATGCAAAACAGGGATTGATGTCTGGATTAAGTTAATATACATTACATTACTACAATCTTTATGAAACAATTTTAATAACTACAAACTTTTTAGGCATGATCTACAGTAAGCAAACATTAACCAAATCTTCATTTAGTAATACAGTAATGTATCTACTATGCATATACTGTAACAAAATACATACAACCCTTGGTGCATACATTTAGGGTTTAAGTAATTTATTTGTCAAGTTACCACATGCAAATACTGTATCTGTACTGTACTCACCCATAGTAGCAGGTGAAGTTGTGCCTGTAGCATTGACGTCAAGTGAGCATGTGCCTATGCTGTCGACAGAGGTAGTTTGTGTGTGAAGGAGCTGAGACATTTGTTGTGGAAGAGATGGTAGTAGTGGAGGGTGGGGTGGCGGCCCAGTGGCTGCCGTCCACCCCGCTCTGCAGTGGCCGCGGTTGGGCAAGTTAAGCGTATGAGGCCGCTGAGCAGAGGCAGTGGGCCGTGTGCTGCAGGAAGCAGGTTAGTAAACATTAACCCCTAACCAGTAGTAGCAATATGCATTACTAATCTCTAACAAGTAGAAGTTATATGCATTATTAATCACTAACCAGTAGTTATATGTATTATTAATCCCTAATCAAAAATGATATGCATTATTAATCCCTAACCAGTAGTTATATGCATTATAAATCACTAACCAGTAGTTATATGCATTCTAAATCACTAATTAGTTATATGTATTATTAATCCCTAACCAGAAGTTATATGAATTATTAATCCCTAACCAGAAGTTATATGAATTATTAATCCCTAACCAGAAGTTATATGAATTATTAATCCCTAACCAGAAGTTATATGTATTATTAATCCTTAATCAGAAGTTATATGCATTATTAATTCCTAACCAGTAGTAGTTACCATATATGCATCATTAATACCTCTATTAGTTAAAAATACTGTTACTAAATTTAGATTCACTGCTCTTTAGTAATTATAAATGCAAAGGCGACAAAGCACAGCATCCATAATATACTGTACTTAAATGCTTACTCAAATGCAATAAACAATCAGCTGGATTGCATAATGGAATAGGATTAACTAGACTGAAGGTCAATATTCATTACTATACAAACTATTAAGTAATAACACATGATACTGTGTGTGTGTGTGTGCAAAATTTGTATACAGTAATGCATACATAAACACAATTTGAAATAGTTTAAAAAATATTATAAAGAATAAAATATAACCAAAAACATACGATATTGCAAATTGTATGCAAGTCAGTTTACAGCTGTGAAGTTTTATTGACACTAATTATTTGAATGTTTTTATCTGTAGTTAGGAATTGCTTTTGGCTAATATGTATAAAGTAATTTAGTACAGTACTACAGAATACAGTATAGTTAATGGTAATGACTAAC
The DNA here is from genome assembly GCA_020271785.1 of Procambarus virginalis. Lineage (NCBI taxonomy): Eukaryota > Metazoa > Arthropoda > Malacostraca > Decapoda > Cambaridae > Procambarus > Procambarus virginalis. Next base: position 1,308,802 of record WNGS01000009.1, read on the forward strand.
ATTATGTTAAAAGTTAAGAATATACCAATCCTCATATAAATTGGTCGACAACCATGACCACGTATTTTTTGCTACAAATTATGATGTTCAGAAACCAACAAACTAAAGTTAAGGGTACAAAAAATGCATTTTACAACACTAGAACTACACCACTACAACTACTACAACTCCTCCTTTTCTCATCCAAGCTTGTGCCTTGTGTTTACTGTGTGATGGTCCCAAGGATCAATAATCCCTGCTGCCCGGTCTCTGACTAGAAACCAAACTAATCACTTTCCCAACTTTCCAACTGGAATTGGAGCCGAGGTCAAGTAGTCTACTACCTTCATTAGGACAATCGGGGAGGAAATAAAAACACTGTATATGTGTAGAAGTTACTGTACTCCACTAATGATTTCTTTGTCAGCTCTCATTAGTTTAACTAGAGAAACCCTCTCACAGATTCAACAAGCCTTCACCAACCCTGCCAATGCCTGACAGCTGGGTGGACAGCGCTTCGGATTCGTAGTCCTGAGGTTCTGAGTTCGATCCCCGGTGGAGGCGGAGACAAATGGGCAAAATGTTTCTTTCACCCTGATGCCCCTGTTACCTAGCAGTAATTAGGTACCTGGGAGTTGGACAGCTGCTATGGGTTGCTTCCCAGGGGGTGTGTAACAAAAAGGAGGCCTGGTCAAGGACCGGGTTGAAAGAACCTCTGCCCATTTGTTTCCACCTCCGCCGGGGATCGATCCCCGGACCCTAGGACTACGAATCCCTAAGCAGGCGATGAGTCACAATAACGTGGCTGAAGTATGTTGACCAGACCACACACTAGAAGTTGAAGGGACGACGACGTTCGGTCCGTCCTGGACCATTCTCAAGTCGCTTGTGAATACTAACACTGTCCACTCAGTGTGTGAAGCCCTAACACTGTCCACTCAGCCATTACCTTGAGGTGATTTTGGGGCTCAGCAACCCCGCGGCCCAGTTGTCGACCAGGCCTCCTCGTTGCTGGACTGATCAGCCAGACTGTTGGATGTGGGTTAGGCCCATATGTGTACTCACCTAGTTGAACTTGCGGGGATTGAGCTCTGGCTCTTTGAGCTCTTTCAATTTCTATTGAACCTGCCTCTCAACTGTCAATCAACTGATGTACAGGTTCCTGAGCCTATTGGGCTCTATCTTATCTTCACTTGAAACTGTAAAAACCGTCAGTTTTGCAATTACTGTACTACCTAAGTGTAGTTACAGGATGAGAGCTACACTCATGGTGTCCCGTCTTCCCAGCACTCTTTGTCATATAACGCTTTGAAAGCACTGGTGGTTTTGGCCTCTACCATCTGCTCACCTAACTTGTTCCGTCTACCACTCTGTTCGCGAAAATGAATTTTCTTATATTTCTTCAACTGCTTTAGTTAGTTTAAATCTATGGCCTCTTGTTCTTGAAGTTCCAGGTCTCAGGAAATCTTCCCTATCAATTTTATCAATTCCTGTTACTATTTGTAAGTAGTGATCATATCACCTCTTTTTCTTCTGTCTTCTAGTTTTGGCATATTTAATGCCTCTAACCTCTCCTCATAGCTCTTACCCTTCAGTTCTGGGAGCCACTTAGTAGCATGTCTTTGCACCTTTCCCAGTTTGTGTGTGTGCTTCTTAAGATATGGTCACCACACAACCGCTGCATATTCTAGTTTTGGCCTAACAAATGTTGTGAACAATTTCTTTAGTATTTCCCCATCCATGTATTTAAAAGCAATTCTGAAGTTAGAAAGTGTAGCATAGGCTCCTCACACAACGTTCTTTATGTGGTCCTCAGGTGATAGTTTTCTATCTAGAACCATCCCTAGATCTCTTTGTTTATCAGAATTCTTTAAAGATTTCTCACATAATATATAGGTTGTGTGAGGTCTATGTTCTCGTATTCCACATGCCATTACATGGCATTTATTAACATTAAATTCCATTTGCCAAGTGGTGCTCCATATACTTATTTTGTCCAGGTCTTCTTTAAAGGCATGACAATCATCTAAGTTTCTTATCCTTCCTATTATCTTAGCATTATCAGCAAACATGTTCATATAATTCTGTATTCCATCTGGTAGATCATTTATGTACACAATGAACATCACCGGTGCAAGAACTGAACCCTGTGGTACTCCACTTGTGACGTTTCTCCAGTCCGATACATTGCCTCTGATTACTGCCCTCATTTTTCTATCAGTCAGAAAATGTGTTGATACATGAATGCCTCCAAAATGAGGTTTACAAATCTGCCTGTCCAAATGTCCTCTGTTCTTGCCTCATAGGCCTCTCAGTCTATTGGCATAAAGCTGAAGTCCCCCAGTACCAAAAAATTGGGATTTATCTTTGCCTGCTCTTACCATAATCTCTCTTATGACCATTATGAGGCCCTCTCGTTTGTCATCCAGTTCTTCCTTTGTCCATGTGTTGCTTGCTGGTGGGCTGTAGGCATTTACAATTACAGTATCAGCTTATTATCCTTATTCCAGACCTGCAATGCCATTACGTCAATATCTTGATGGTTTTCAATTATTAACTCTCTTACCTTTAGGTGTTCTTTCACCAGCACAGCCACTCCTCCCCCCCCCCCTTCCTAGTTTTCCTGTCAAGTCTCCAAACTGAGTAGCCCCTTTGGAAATACAACCTCATTTAAAATATTTTCTTCAAGTTTCGTCGCTGTTAATGCAGCAATATCTGGGACCTTGAGCTGAATTCAATGCCAATATTTTCGACCTCACTCCATCTATGTTGGTATGTACATGTACGATTTTCAGGAATATGGTCCCCCCTTCCCCTTTGTTATTTACACCCCTTCCTTTAATGATTTTGTTGCTTTGTCTTTATGTACCATTTCACTAGCTTTCCAGTCCCTGACACTTTGTAGAAAAAAGAATTCCTTTCTTCTTCCTTTCTATCCATATTTAGATGTTTCGCTTCAATGAGGTTCATTTTCAGCTTTTCTCTGTTCTCCTTTGCCATCCTCGTCACATTGCAATTTTCTGGCCTTTCCAAGCACTTCTGTCCTATATTTCACTCCATTAAACATCACCCTTAAGGGGCAGTTCTTGTCTTTCTCATATTTTCCTATCCTCCTAAAATCACAGACATGTTCCTTTGAACTTAGGCCTTCTCCTAATCCTACTATTTTTTTCTATGATTTTCACCTCATCTGCAGGTCTGTTCACTCTAGATGAAATTTCCTTCACTAAACATCCATAAATTATTATGGACTTCTATTTGCAGTGTTTTGTACTAGTTTACTGTTGGTAACCAGTTTTTTTTAATAGCTTGCCTAAGATCCGCTTTTTGTTTGTCATGTCTGGTTTTGACTTTCAAACACACTTCTTTAATCGTCTCTTTCTCTTTTACAACTTGCGCATACGTCTCTCGTTTGAGTGTGTACTCACCTAGTTGTGTTTGCGGGGGTTAAGCTCTGGCTCTTTGGTCCCACCTCTCAACTGGTGTAAAGATTCCTGAGCCTATTGGGCTCTATCATATCTATATTTGAAACTGTGTATGGAGTCAGCCTCCACCACATCACTACTTAATGCATTCCATTTGTTAACTACCCTGACACTGAAAAAAATTCTTTCTAACATCTCTGTGGCTCATCTGGGTACTAAGTTTCCACCTGTGTCCCCTTGTTCGTGTTCCACCCGTGCTAAAGAGTTTGTCTTTGTCCACCCTGTCAATTTCCCTGAGAATTTTGTAGGTGGTTATCATGTCTCCCCTTACTCTTGTTGTTCTCACTCTTTTGTTTTTGTTCTTGGTTGTGAGGTTCAGCTCCCTTAGCCTTTCCTCGTAGCTCATTCCTCTCAGTTCCGGGACCAGTCTGGTGGCATACCTCTGAATCTTCTCTAACTTCGTCTTGTGTTTAACTAGGTGTGGACTCCAGGCTGGAGCTGCATACTCCAGGATTAGTCTTACATAAGTGGTATACAAGGTCCTGAACGATTCCTTACACAAGTTTCTAAAGGCAGTTCTTATATTGGCCAGTCTAGCATATGCCGCTGATGATATCCTTTTGATGTGGGCCTCTGGGGACAGGTTTAGTGTGATTTCGACCCCCAGATCTTTCTATTTGACTCTTGCAGGATTTCACTTCCCAGATGATACCTTCTGCTCCCTTTGCCTAATTTCATTACTTTACACTTTCCCGAGTTGAACTTTAGCAGCCATTTTCTAGACCATTCCTCCAGTTTGTCCAGGTCGTCCTGTAGTCTCTGTCTATCTTCATCTGTTTTGATTCTTCTTATATTTTTTGCATCATCAGCAAACATTGAGAGGAATGAGTCTATACCCTCCGGAAGGTCGTTTACATATACTAGAAACAGGATGGGTCCGAGTACAGAGCCCTGTGGTACCCCGCTGGTGACATCTCGCCACTCTGATGCCTCCCCCCTCACCGTTACTCGCTGTTTCCTATTACTTAGATACTCCCTTATCCACTGGAGCACCTTACCTTTTACTCCTGCCTGCTGCTCCAACTTTTCTAACGCCTTTTGTGAGGTACTGTGTCAAAGGCTTTCTGACAGTCCAAGAAAATGCAGTCTGCCCACCCTTCTCTTTCCTGCCTAATTTGTGTTGCTTGGTCATAGAATTCTATTAGGCCTGTGAGGCACGATTTACCATCTCTGAACCCATGCTGGTGGTGTGTTACAAAGCTGTTTACCTCCAGATGCTCTACGAGCCATTTCCTCACTATCTTCTCCATCACCATGCATGGTATACAAGTTAGGGAAACTGGCCTGTAGTTCAGTGCCTCTTGCCTGTCACCCTTTTTGTAGTCCCATTGGGACTACATTAGCTGTCTTCCAGTTTTTCGGAAGGTCTCCCGTTTCCAGTGACCTGTTATACACCATAGAGAGTGGCACACTTAGTGCTTCTGCACCTTCTTTTAGAAACCATGGAGAGATTCTGTCAGGCCCAACAGCCTTTGACACATTCAGCTCAAACATTCCCTTTGACCTCATCACTGGTGAGGTAAAATTCCTCCAAGGTTGTTCGGTTTGCCTCCTCATTTAGTGCAGGGACCTCTCCTTGTCCCTATTGTGAAGACCTGGAATCTCTTGTTGAGTTCTTCACACACCTCTTTGTCGTTCTCTGTGTATCGGTTCTTTCCTTTTCTCAGTTTCATCACTTGTTCCTTCACTGCTGTTTTCCTCCAGATGTGGCTGTGGAGCAGTTTTGGTTGGGTCTTAGCTTTACTCGCGATGTCGTTTTCATACTGTCTGCTTCTCTCGTAACTCTGATGTACTCATTTCTGGCCCTCTGGTATCTCTCTGTGCTCTCTGGTGTTCTGTTGCTCTTGTAGTTTCGCCATGTTTCCATGTTTTGACGACCGACGACATCTTCGTCGGTGTGTATTCACCTAGTTCACTTAGTTGTATTCACCTTGTTGTGTTTGCAGGGGTTGAGCTTTGCTCTTTCGGTGTGTGTGAGAGAGTGAGTGAGTGAGTGAGTGAGTGAGTGAGTGAGTGAGTGAGTGAGTGAGTGAGTGAGTGAGTGAGTGAGTGAGAGTGAGAGAGAGGAGAGAGAGAGAGGGGGGGGGGAGCTATTCTCGTGGTGTCCAGTCTTCCCAGAACTCTTTGATATGATGGTTTGAAACTACCGTCAGTTTTCGGATCACCACCTTCTCACTTCACTTGTTCAAACTGTCTAACACATTGCAAAAGAGAATTTTGTATATGTTATCGGCACCTTTGTTTCCTTAGCTTGATTCTATGACCCCCCTTGTTCTTGAAGCTTGCAGATTTCAACAATTCCTCTGTCAATTTTGTCGATTCCTGTTACTATTTTATATGTAGTGATCATATTCTAATCGATGTATTTAAACCTCTATTATGTCTACTACAAATATATTTCTCTGTAACACACCCAACCACATCCTCAGGAAGTAGCCTGTAGCAGTTGTAACTCTCACGTACCTATTTACTACTAGGTGAACAGGGGCACCAGTCAGAAGATTAGACCGCTGTGTTACGGGACCTTGCAGTGTGTCAGTCCTACTGGTTACTGGGCTCCTGAGAAAGGGAGATGGAACTTTCGCGGAGTGACAACAAAGAAATGAGCGAAATACTGAGGCAACAGTAAGATTCCGTTTTACTGAGGCAACAGTAAGATTCCGTTTACTGAGGCAACAGTAAGATTCCGTTTTACTGAGGCAACAGTAAGATTCCGTTTTTAGCGCGGCCCTAAACACGCTGAAGATCGATAACCCTAACGAATTCTTCATGAATGTGTTATCAACATCAAATCATATATCAGACGTCACCCTAACTCCTCTGGATTTTAAAGTAGCCGTACACTGCACCAGACCCAGACAGAACTCCATATTTATCAAGATATATTTATCAAGAACTCCATATTTATTTTTGTAAACAAAAATTAATTATATATATATATATATATATATATATATATATATATATATATATATATATATATATATATATATATATATATAATATATATATATATATATATATAATAATATATATATATATATATATATATATATATATATATCCTAAAAAAATTTGGAGACAGAGCTTAAGATACTGGTGTTATCCCGACATAATAAAAAAACAGCAGGGATAGCACCACTCCATAACGGAGAGAATAATGCATGGGTAAAAAGTACTGGCCGAGAGCACTAACATCACACACTCACACAAATCTCTCAAAGTGTGATAAGTAGGTTCACAAAACACATGGAATCACAGCATCTACATAACCCTGGACAACATGGTTTCCAGGACAGCCCATTACAGTTGCTGGACCACTATGACATGGCCTTAGATGCCACGAAAGACAAAAACACACATTTCGCAAAGGCCTCCGACAAATGTGACCATGGGGAGCCGGTCGGCCGAGCGGACAGCACGCTGGACTTGTGATCCTGTGGTCCCGGGTTCGATCCCGGGCGCCGGAGAGAAACAATGGGCAGAGTTTCTTTCATCCTATGGTCCTGTTACCTAGCAGTAAAATAGGTACCTGGGTGTTAGTCAGCTGTCACGGGCTGCTTCATGGGGGTGGAGGCCTGGTCGAAGACCGGGCCGCGGGGACACTAAAGCCCCGAAATCATCTCAAGATAACCTCAAAATGGTGTTATTGCACACAAAATGCGTTCAAAATGTCCAAATTCAACATTTCCAAAACTAGAAAAATAGGAAGATGGATCTTCAATTTCCTAACAGAACCCAGCGTGTATTAGTTTTTTGATTGAGCGGCTAGTTTATTGTGCACCCCATACTCATCCTGTGAGCGGTAGCGCAAAAAGAATTACAGAGGGCACAAAAGGTCTTTATCAGACCTCAACTTAGAAGGTAATAGTTAACGTCAAATCCGGACCAGCCACCGTGAAAAGCTTACACAGTACCCCAGTGTACTGTGCTTGCTCCAGTACTTTCTCATTCTCTTATCAGACATAGATAAGGACGCAAACTATAATACCATATCATCCTTTACAGATGACACTAGGATTTTTAAGAGAGTAGACAACATAGAGGACACAGCAAACCTCCAATCTGATGTAAATCCGAGGCCAGATTCACGAAGCAATTACGCAAGCACTTACGAACCTGTACATCTTTTCTCAATCTTTGGTGGCTTTGTTAACAATTATTAAACAGTTAATGAGCTCCGATGCTGGCGATGAGTCACATTAACGTGACTGAAATATGTTGACCAGACCACACACTAGAAACTCAATCAACTTGAGACTCGGTCGGGACTCAATTGACTTGAAAATGATCCAGGACGGACCGAAACGTCGTCGTCCCTTCACCTTCTAGTGTGTGGTCTGGTCAATGAGCTCCGAAGCACCAGGAGGCTGTTTATAACAATAACAACAGTTGATTAGGCAGTTTTCATGCTTGCAAACTGTTTAATAAATGTAACTAAACCCGTCAAAGATTGAGGAATGATGTTCACGCTCGTAAGTACTTGCGTAACTGCTTTGTGAATCTGGCCCCAGGTTCTTCAATGGACCACAGAAAATATTATGGTGTTTAATGGAGTTAAGTTTCAACTCTTGCGCTATGAAAAAAACGAATATATAAAAACCTGAGACCATGTATAAAACGCAGTCAAACCATATTATAGAACGAAAAACCAAATTAAAGGATCTGGGAGTATTAATGTCGGAAGACTTTACCTTCAAAGAACACAATAAAGAAGCCGTCACAACTGCAAGAAAAATGACAGGTTGGATAACAAGGACCTTTCAAACAACGGATGCCAACCCCATTGAACATAATTAAAAAAAAAACAAATGCTCTCTACAGTGGAATATTGTTGCACATTAACAACCCCCCTTCAAAGCTGGAGAAATTGCTGACCTGGAGAGCGTGCAAAGAGCTTTCACTGCTAGAATCCACTCGGTAAAATATTTAAATTATTGGGACTGATAAAAATGCTTAAATCTGTATTCTCTAGAGCGCAGGCAGGAGAGATGCATAATAATTGACACGTGGAAAATATTAGAGGGATTGGTTCCAAAGCTGCACACAGGAATAACATCACATGTGACCAGGAGGCGTCAGGCTGTGCAGAATACCCTATTGAAAAGCAAAGGTGTAATAGGTACTCAGGCCCCGCTCCTGTGCCTGGTAAGTCCACTACGGGCTCACCATAGCCCGTGCTACTTACCCCGCTCCTGTGCCTGGTAAGTCCACTACGGGCTCACCATAGCCCGTGCTACTTGCCCCGCTCCTGTACCAGGTAAGTCCACTAAGGGCTCACCATAGCCCGTGCTACTTGCCCCGCTCCTGTACCAGGTAAGTCCACTAAGGGCTCACCATAGTCCGTGCTACTTGCCCCGCTCCTGTGCCAGGTAAGTCCACTACGGGCTCACCTTAGTCCGTGCTACTTGCCCAACTCCTGTGCCAGGTAAGTCCACTACGGGATCACCATAGCCCGTGCTACTTGCCCTACTCCTGTGCCAGGTAAGTCCACCACGGGCTCACCATAGCCCGTGCTACTTGCCCCGCTCCTGTGCCAGGTAAGTCCACTACGGGATCACCATAGCCCGTGCTACTTGCCCCGCTCCTGTGCCAGGTAAGTCCACTACGGGATCACCATACCCCGTGCTACTTGCCCCACTCCTGTGTCAGGTAAGTCCACTACGGGCTCACCTTAGTCCGTGCTACTTGCCCAACTCCTGTGCCAGGTAAGTCCACTACGGGATCACCATAGCCCGTGCTACTTGCCCTACTCCTGTGCCAGGTAAGTCCACCACGGGCTCACCATAGCCCGTGCTACTTGCCCCGCTCCTGTGCCGGGTAAGTCCACTACGGGCTCACCATAGCCCGTGCTACTTGCCCCACTTCTGTGCCAGGTAAGTCCACTACGGGCTCACCTTAGCCCGTGCTACTTGGCCTGCTCCTGTGCCAGGTAAGTCCACCACGGGCTCACCATAGCCCGTGCTACTTGCCCCGCTCCTTTGCCAGGTAAGTCCACTACGGGCTCACCATAGCCCGTGCTACTTGGCCCGCTCCTGTGCCAGGTAAGTCCACTACGGGCTCACCATAGCCCGTGCAACTTGCCCCGCTCCTGTGCCAGGTAAGTCCACTACGAGCTCACCATAGCCCGTGCTACTTGCCCCGCTCCTGTGCCAGGTAAGTCCACTACGGGCTCACCATAGCCCGTGCTACTTGCCCCGCTCCTGTGCCAGGTAAGTCCACTACGGGCTCACCATAGCCCGTGCTACTTGCCCCGCTCCTTTGCCAGGTAAGTCCACTACGGGCTCACCATAGCCCGTGCTACTTGGCCCGCTCCTGTGCCAGGTAAGTCCACTACGGACTCACCATAGCCCGTGCTACTTTGGAACTTTTGTTCCGAGTAGCTGAATCTATAACAACAACAAACAAGGTACTCAGAGATAACTCAAGCAACATCAAAGGCGTAAATCTTTTCAACCCTCTCCCGCATAACTCGCCGACCTCTGACGGTGTTCAAGAGAGAACTTGATAAACACCTCCAAAGGATATCTCATCAACCAGGCGGTGATTCGTATGTCAGGCTGCGAGCAGCTGCGTCCAACAGCTTAGTTGACCAGTCCACCAACCAGGCCTGGTCAGAGACCGGGCCGCGGGGACCTTGACCCCCCGGAATCAACGCAAGGTAACCTGTCTGAATGATCCGGTTCATACATGGATGATAATGTCTTGTTCTACTTGTGACTGTTATACTGAAGAACATTTTCTTGACGTCTCTCCGGGTTTTGTGTGTACTCACCTAGTTGTGTTTGCGGGGGTTGAGCTCTGGCTCTTTGGTCCCGCCACTCAACCGTCAATCAACTGGTGTACAGGTTCCTGAGCCTACTGGGCTCTATCATATCTACACTTGAAACTGTGTATTCCATCTGTTAACTACTGACACTAAAAAGCACACACACACACACACACACACACACACACACACACACACACACACACACACACACACACACACACACACACATACACACATACACAGATATGATAGAGCCCAATAGGCTCAGGAAACTGTACACCTGTTGATTGACGGTTGAGAGGCGGGACCAAAGAGCCAGAGCTCAACCCCCGCAAGCACAACTAGGTGAGTACAACTAGGTGAGTACACACACACACACACACACACACACACACACACACACACACACACACACACACACACACACACTGTATTCACCTAGTTATATTTGCGAGGGTTGTGCTTTGCTCTTTCGGCCCGCCTCTCTACTGTCAATCAACTGTTTACTAACTACTTTTTTTTCCACACACCACACACACACACACACACCAGGAAGCAGTCCGTGACAGCTGACTAACTCCCAGGTACCTATTTACTGCTAGGTAACAGGGGCATTCAGGGTGAAAGAAACTTTGCCCATTTGTTTCTGCCTGGTGCGGGAATCGAACCCGCGCCACAGAATTACGAGTCCTGCGCGCTATCCACCAGGCTACCAGGCCCTATTGTGTGTGTGTGCTCACCTAATTGTGTCTGCAGGATCGAGCATTGACTCTTGGATCCCGCCTCTCGAGCATCGGTTGTTTACAGCAATGACTATGGTCCTATTTCCCTATCGTATCTAGTGTTAAAATTATGAATAGTATTTGCTTCCACAACCTGTTCCTTAAGTGCATTCTATTTTCCCACTACTCTCACGCTAAAAGAAAACTTCCTAACATCTCTGTGACTCATCTGAGTTTCCAGCTTCCACCCATGTCCCCTCGTTCTGTTACGTATAGATGCATGCGTGTGCGTGCGTATAGATGCGTGCGTGTGCGTGCGTATAGATGCATGCGTGTGCGTGCTTATAGATGCGTGCGTGTGCGTGCGTATAGATGCGTGCGTGTGCGTGCGTATAGGTGCATGCGTGTGCGTGCGTATAGATGCGTGCGTGTGCGTGCGTATAGATGCATGCGTGTGCGTGCGTATAGATGCATGCGTGTGCGTGCGTATAGATGCATGCGTGTGCGTGCGTATAGATGCGTGCGTGTGCGTGCGTATAGATGCATGCGTGCGTGCAGATGTGTATGTACATAAGCTGCCTACTGTATGTGTCTACATGTATTCTAGCGCAAATGTTTATGAATGTATGTATCAGTGTGTATGTATACCGTGTTTGAGTATTCACCATTAATACTCGACTGATGTGTGCTGGGACAGAACTTCAGCTCCTGGGTGATTGATTGATTGATGAAGATTAAGCCACCCAAGAGGTGGCACGGGCATGAATAGCCCGTAAAGTGGTGGCCCTTTTGAGCCATTACCAGTATCAAAAGATGATACTGGAGATCTGTGGAGGCGCAACTGCACCCTGCGTGACGGGAGATGTCTCCCGGACCAAATGGTGACCAAATGGTGAGCTCTTGGGTCCCCTCCTCTCAACTTTAACTAGTGTAGACACCTATGATGTGTAGTCACCTATGACTACGGGGAGGTAAGGTCTATGTCCCGCCTACTATTCTTGCACTCATGGCGTAAAACTAATATCTAATAAATAACTAATTTAGTTCATTACTTAATAGTAATTAACTTAAGTATTAGTTAAGTATTGTGGCGCTGTGGTGTGGTTAATACCTCGTATTTAGCCATACTGTCAAA
>WNGS01000009.1:1325489-1344874 GCA_020271785.1 Procambarus virginalis
GGGGCCCCAGTGTAACCCTTCACCCCCCCTCCCCCAGGATGGGTGTGGGGCCCCAGTGTAACCCTTCACCCCCCCTCCCCCAGGATGGGTGTGGGTGCCCAGTGTAACCCTTCACCCCCCTCCCCCGGATGGGTGTGGGGCCCCAGTGTAACCCTTCACCCCCCCTCCCCCAGGATGGGTGTGGGGCCCCAGTGTAACCCTTCACCCCCCCTCCCCCAGGATGGGTGTGGGGCCCCAGTGTAACCCTTCACCCCCCCTCCCCCAGGATGGGTGTGGGGCCCCAGTGTAACCCTTCACCCCCCCTCCCCCAGGATGGGTGTGGGCCCCAGTGTAACCCTTCACCCCCCCTCCCCCAGGATGGGTGTGGGGCCCCAGTGTAACCCTTCACCCCCCTCCCCCAGGATGGGTGTGGGGCCCCAGTGTAACCCTTCACCCCCCTCCCCCAGGATGGGTGTGGGGCCCCAGTGTAACCCTTCACCCCCCCCCCCCAGGATGGGTGTGGGGGCCCAGTGTAACCCTTCACCCCCCTCCCCCAGGATGGGTGTGGGGCCCCAGTGTAACCCTTCACCCCCCCTCCCCCAGGATGGGTGGGGGCCCAGTGTAACCCTTCACCCCCCCCCCCCCAGGATGGTGTGGGGCCCCAGTGTAACCCTTCACCCCCCTCCCCCAGGATGGGTGTGGGGCCCCAGTGTAACCCTTCACCCCCCTCCCCCAGGATGGGTGTGGGGCCCCCCAGTGTAACCCTTCACCCCCCCTCCCCCAGGATGGGTGTGGGGCCCCAGTGTAACCCTTCACCCCCCTCCCCCAGGATGGGTGTGGGGCCCCAGTGTAACCCTTCACCCCCCCTCCCCCAGGATGGGTGTGGGGCCCCAGTGTAACCCTTCACCCCCCCTCCCCCAGGATGGGTGTGGGGGCCCAGTGTAACCCTTCACCCCCTCCCCCAGGATGGGTGTGGGGGCCCCCAGTGTAACCCTTCACCCCCCTCCCCCAGGATGGGTGTGGGGGCCCCCCAGTGTAACCCTTCACCCCCCCTCCCCCAGGATGGGTGTGGGGGCCCCCAGTGTAACCCTTCACCCCCCTCCCCCAGGATGGGTGTGGGGGCCCCCCAGTGTAACCCTTCACCCCCCCCCCAGGATGGGTGTGGGGGCCCCCCAGTGTAACCCTTCACCCCCCCTCCCCCAGGATGGGTGTGGGGGCCCAGTGTAACCCTTCACCCCCCTCCCCCAGGATGGGTGTGGGGCCCCCAGTGTAACCCTTCACCCCCCTCCCCCAGGATGGGTGTGGGGGCCCAGTGTAACCCTTCACCCCCCTCCCCCAGGATGGGTGTGTGGGCCCCAGTGTAACCCTTCACCCCCCTCCCCCAGGATGGGTGTGGGGCCCCAGTGTAACCCTTCACCCCCCTCCCCCAGGATGGGTGTGGGGGCCCAGTGTAACCCTTCACCCCCCCTCCCCCAGGATGGGTGTGGGGCCCCAGTGTAACCCTTCACCCCCCCTCCCCCAGGATGGGTGTGGGGGCCCAGTGTAACCCTTCACCCCCCTCCCCCAGGATGGGTGTGGGGGCCCAGTGTAACCCTTCACCCCCCTCCCCCAGGATGGGTGTGGGGGCCCAGTGTAACCCTTCACCCCCCTCCCCCAGGATGGGTGTGGGGGCCCAGTGTAACCCTTCACCCCCCCTCCCCCAGGATGGGTGTGGGGGCCCAGTGTAACCCTTCACCCCCCTCCCCCAGGGGAGGGGGGTGAAGAAAAAACCTTACAACCTTTTCTTACACAGAAAAATTTACTGTGCCAAATTTGCACAGTAAAATAACATACTGGAGTGAACAATATGACCAGAAATGCAAAATAGAGCCAGTGAAGAGTACATGTGCCATTCACATATTCAGAGAACACTGTATGAACATCAGAGGTCCACAGCTGTTCAATATACTTCCAGCAAGTATAAAAAAATGTTGCCAGAACAAAAGTGGACTTTTCAAGAAAAAATTAGTTTCCTGAAAGAAGTGCCAAACCAACCAGGTTGTAGTGAATATGTGGGTCTGTGGGCTGCTTCAAGCAACAGCCTGTTGGACCAAGCTCTCACAAGTTAAGCCTAGCCCCAGGCTGGGCTTGGGAAGTAAAATAAACCCCAGAACCCCCTCTAGGTACAATCCAGGTACTGCTTGTATAATTGAGCACTGCCCCTTTCCACGCCAAGATTTCTCTCCCTTATGTAAAGGCTATAGTATTCACCTCTCTTACTAATTATTCTCTCTCTCTCTATTTCGCATTCCAAATTCCTATTTTTAACTAACACTGCTTTTAGCTTCCTACCTCTTCCAGTAACGCCCTATTTTTATCCTGCACTTCAAGACAGTCTTACTACTAAAGGGATCTACAAAATCCAAAGCATCCCATTCTCTTCTCACCACAACCGTACTTTTTCATACACTGACCTACAATTTTCTTCTCTTACAGTCCTGCACATGCTATCAAAGTCTCTCTCACAATTATTTGTAATTCCTCCTCACCCTCAGTAAAGAGCATCATTTCAACTGCATACAAACATATCAATAGCAATCATTTTTCTCCATCACGCTGCACTTTCACTCCTGCTCAAGGTGCAATTGTCTTCACCACCGTTACTGTTTTATCTGTACATACAGTACTCTATGCTGAGAAGACACCGAGACATCACACAACGCCATCATTAAAAGCCTCTCCTATTTTTACCTATACTCGCACACATGCTCTACTATTCACGTGAAAGAATTTTACTACTGTTAGTAAATTCCATTCCATTCCAGTGATCTTTAAAATCTCCCACAATGCATCACATTCAATTCAGTCTGACTTTCTAAAATCATAAATGCAGTATACCACTTTCTCCTATTTGCTAGAAACGTTTTATCAACCATTTTCATGGAAAAATGTTATCTCTACAACTCCTTCCCTTCCTGAAACTGCCTTTTTTTCCTCACCTATCTGCTTTCTGTTCTCTCCCTTACTCTCTCAATTTGCACACTTTTCCTGGAATGGTAAATAAATACCATTGGAAGTTTCACACTTCTACTGTATATAATAAAATAAATACAGTCTAACAAAGATGGGACATCCCAGGACACTTCCTGGAACCACAGTTTGGTACTGTAATTAAACTTAGGTACAGTACTGTATCTATATACACACACACAGTATTGAGTCCTTGCATGTGATGTCATACAATCACTTGTAGGAATCACCTGTGTTCAAGTTATGATTACAATGATATTTGTAGACAATAATTGTTGAATATAATGAAATACCCCTTTCCTGCGGGGTGCTCTGTACCTTCCTGTGCTATGCACTGTTCTAGTCAAGTTTTAGTGAAATGAACTATGCCGCTGAGACCCACCCTGGCCTACCTGGAGTCAGAACCAGAATCTAGTTCTCTCTGAGGTGAGGAGAGCTTATGGATCAGAGATAAAAACAATACTAAGAAAAATATGCCAGAAAACATAAGTACAGTACAACATGACAAGCAACTTCATGAACAAAAATTTTGTACTTGAAGGTAGCAAGGAAAACGATCACTGGTACAATGTAAACACATTAACTATAGTCATCCGTAATCAAAGCCAGGCCATACCCTCACTCAATCACTCATTTGGTCAAAGCGTTCAGGAGGTTTGGGGTGTTTAACAAGACGTATTCTCTACTTCACGTATAAGGTAAGTGGTGCTGGCTATACCTGCAACAATGTTTTGCATATATGTGCAATGTTTTGTTATAATTTTCTTTCTTCTTTTTAATTACAATTTATGTCGCCCACATAATGTGTACCCTAGCTTTGTATTTCACTCTGACTTGGCCCGAGTTCCTTACCCTCGTAGTCGACTTACATTTTCTTTGCCTCACCAGGAATTCCTGCTCTGTAGGGTTTGACCATCTGAGTTCCTCCTTAATGGGCCAACTCACCTTGGATCACCTTTGTGACACAGAACTTGTCCTCCACTGCAAGGCCTGTTGATAAGTAATTACCTAAGTGTAATTACCTAAGTGTAGTTACAGGATGAGAGCTACGCTCGTGGTGTCCCGTCTTCCCAGCACTCTTTGTCATATAACGCTTTGAAACTACTGACGGTCTTGGCCTCCACCACCTTCTCACTTAACTTGTTCCAACCGTCTACCACTCTGTTTACAAAACTGAATTTTCGTATATTTCTCCGGCAGCTTTGTTTCGTTAGTTTAAATCTATGACCTCTTGTTCTTGAAGTTCCGGGTCTCAGGAATTCTTCCCTATCAATTTTATCGATTCCTGTTACTATTTTGAATGTAGTGATCATATCACCTCTTTTTCTTCTATCTTCTAGTTTTTGCATGTTTAATGCCTTTAAACTCTCCTCATAGCTCTTGTCCTTCAGTTCTGGGAGCCACTTAGTGGCATGTCGTTGTACCTTTTCCAGTTTGTTGATGTGCTTCTTAAGATATGGGCACCATACAGCCGCTGCATATTCCAGCTTTGGTCTAATAAAAGTCGTGAACAATTTCTTTAGTATTTCTCCATCCATGTATTTAAAAGCAATTCTGAAGTTAGAAAGTGTAGCATAGGCTCCTCGCACAATGTTCTTAATGTGGTCCTCAGGTGACAGTTTTCTATCTAAAACCACCCCTAGATCCTTTTCTTTATCAGAATTCTTTAAAGATTTCTCACATAATTTATAGGTTGTGTGGGGTCTATGTTCTCCAATTCCACATTCCATAACATGGCATTTATTCACATTAAATTCCATTTGCCAAGTGTTCCTCCAAATACTTATTTTGTCCAGGTCTTCTTGAAGGGCATGACAATCATCTAGGTTTCTTATCTTCCCTATTATCTTAGCATCATCAGCAAACATGTTCATGTAATTCTGTATTCCCACTGGTAGATCGTTTATGTAGACAATGAACATTACCGGTGCAAGAACGGAACCCTGAGGTACTCCACTCGTGACATTCCTCCAATCCGATACCTTGCCTCGGATACCTTGCAGTAAGTCTTTCACTGTGGGTGTTCTTGGATTACATAAGTGATTGCTCTTGCCCAGAGCTGCATATGCCTTTTCCCCACCAGGTGTTTACAGTCAAGACTTAAGGTTTGTTCAGTTGAGATACCGTCCTCACACCTAGCATGTATGCATGTCTGCTTGGCATGTCGGGTAACTGGTTTCCCTTGTCATGTGGAGTATTTTTTTTTTATCAGGTTTATGTTCTTAGTTGGGTTATGACTTCAAACAGCACTGAAGGACAGGGAAGTTTTTCTAGATGCGATTTGGTGTTTCTGAATATCAATGATCATATTACCTCCATCAATTAGCCTGTTGTGTACAAGATCATTCCACCCCTCACCTCTATACCATTTGTCAGTGCTAAATATCTATTTTTCTTTATTTGCTTCTTCTGCCACTTCTGCCTTGGCAGCTTATCAGTCAGTTTGGCTTCTATTTGGTCAGATTCTTGGCTTCTTCCCTTGCTTTCACCTACTAACAACTTTAGACTGCACACTTGCAGCCACCGTTTAATTCGGGGTGTATGTGTGTAATAAAAAAAAAATATTATATATACTGTATACCTCTGGCTGGAAGAAGGGGACCCTTAGCCTCGGAGGAAACTACATATAGCGCATTGGAGGGAATGTTTAGGTCCCCTCCAACACAGTTTCTGTGTGCTTTTCTCCTACCACCCCCTTTTCTTTTGTGTTTTTTTTGTGCTTTATTATGTGTTGAAAGGTTACAAGATGTGCATTGGTTAATGCAAAAAGAGCCTAAAGGTTATGAATCTCTTGAAGCTCCTTCACTTCCGGACAGGAACCGAGGATGCAGCAGGCATTTTCCCTCTGGAGCGCCACACTGAGGCGCTGAAACAAAAAACTAGAAGCCCTTGGGTCTCTGGTGACGTCAATGAGCTTGGAGCCCAATTTCTTGAGAAATCCCAAGGCACTCTTACCCCAGGGGCCATGCGTCTCAGACGCTATGGGAACAAAGGTGTATTGACCTTCCAGTCACCTATACTTGAGTGATTTTGCTGTTTCCCTGTGGTTGGCCGCCCCACCTGCTTGATCAGCACTGAAGTGTACATAGGTGTCAGCCAGGGTGGATACACATGTGTAGTCCCACACCAACAGCTTACCCATTTTCCAAGGGTATACAGTATAGTAATACCATCAGGGTGAGGTGCGGGGTCATTCGGGTGTTAGTCCCCCTAGGATGCAAGGTTCTCTCTCCGCTGGGCACTGAGCTGAGACGAGGCTTCTCTTGATGATGTCATTGACCTCGTTGTGTCTTGCATGCCAGGCGTTTGTGCTTCCGCAATGCAACCCATGCAGTCCATATTGGTCTGCTTCCACCCTGTTGCAAATACACTTGTATTCAGTGTGAATTGGGGCACCAAGGCTGAGGGCCACTGCTACACGTAGAGATTTTGGATTTAAACGCATGCCCATTGCCGACATGGGTACTGCCAGGAGGAAGTCTCCTGCATGGGGGGCACGCACTGCTCTGAGGCAGGCTTTCTCCTTGTCTGATGTTGCAGCACTGAGCATGGCATCAGCTACTTTTTCCACTAGTGGGTGGTCCCAGCTGGACTGTTTTTTTTTTGTTGGCTCTATATTGGGTGCTGGGCTGCAAGAGCATCCCACTGATTTGAACATTCAGTGAAAGCAGGATCTTGTATTCCTGCTGAATCCCTCAGGGTTTCAGGTAGGATATCTCTGACGATGTCGTGTGATGCATGGGAGGAAAGGAAGGCTGGTAGAGCAATCTGGGAGGCTGTGCAGACACCAAGGCCACCGAGTCTTACAGGTAGGGTTGCTTGCTTGCTCCCACTGAAAGTCGTCCAATAGCAGGTTCACTTCTCCTACCACCCCTTTTTTTATGTTATACACTGTATTATACAAGGTTACACATTTACATATCTGATTGGTTATAAAAAGTGAACATTAAGAGAAAATAAAGGGAAGTTTAGAATTCTATGCTATGCTAGAATTAGAATAAGATCTATGTTGGACAAACAGGTAAACATCTTGACCAGAGCATAAAAGGACACAAATATAGTACAGTATAAGAACAGGCCAAGAGTCCAGCGCATTGTTTGCTCACTTAAATTAAGAGATTGTAATAATTCAATTGCCTGAACTTATTCATGCAAAATTTTGAGTGTAAATCAGTGAAAGGAATATTGAATATTCATTTATAAAAAGTAGTGAAGTAGATAATTATTTTTATATATATATATATACTGTACAGGAGTTCTTACATTTTTGTAAAGCCACTAGCACCCACAGCATTTCGGGCAGGTCCTTAATCCTAATTTTTCCCTGGCATGGAATACGACATGAAAAATTGTTTAACAACCAGGTACCCATTTACTGCTGGGTGAATAGAGGCACATAGTTAAGGATTGCACCTAGTCAATCCTCCCCAGCTAGGATATGAACCCACGCCAAATTGCTTTTGAAGTACGAGCAATTTGGCTTGTGGTATAAAATATACAAATTATTATTTGTATATTATTAACAAATTAATAATTAATATTAATTAACAAATTAATAATATACAAATTATTATTTGTATATTATTAATATACAATATTATTGAATGTCCTGGATTATATATATTCAACCCATCCTCCTGCTTAGATAGTAGAAGCAATTAGATTGTAGAATTTAGTACTATTAACTTTATAAGTCTAAAAACATGAAGATAAAAACTAACCTAGGCCTAGCTAGTATAGCACACAGGGGAATCGACAGGGTTGATAAAGACAGGCTGTTTAACACAAGGGGCACACGCACTAGGGGACACAGGTGGAAACTGAGTGCCCAAATGAGCCACAGAGATATTAGAAAGAACTTTTTTAGTGTCAGAGTGGTTGACAAATGGAATGCATTAGGAAGCGATGTAGTGGAGGCTGACTCCATACACAGTTTCAAGTGTAGATATGATAGAGCCCAATAGGCTCAGGAAACTGTACACCTGTTGATTGACGGTTGAGAGGCGGGACCAAAGAGCCAGAGCTCAACCCCCGCAAGCACAACTAGGTGAGTACAACTAGGTGAGTACACATGTGTGTACTATATTAGGCCTCAGATAGCATTTATTAGGCCTAGGAAGGTTAGGTAAGGTTAGTTTGTCTTTGCAACATAAGTAGAAAAAAAAATTCCGGTTTGTTCAAATTCAATAGTACCGATTTCTACTTTCTAATTGTGTTGTACGTCGGTATATATACCTGTACTATGGTCCCCATCCTTCCTATTAGTACCACCAAAACAAAAAGATAGGCTGATATATCAGATAACTTCATAATTGGTAAGATTTGTGATAAGTATAAAATTATGTAAAGAATAATTGTATGTGAAGTACATTTGAAGAATTAGGGAATAGCCTATCCCCCATTCAATCATGACACTTTCATTATTCGATATTTTGCTTACTGATCTTTAACTACTCAGGTGTAGTGGGATGTATAATCTGAAACCCATGTCTTCTCTGTATTCTTTGATAATGTGTCGAAACACGAAAACATTCGGAATTGTGTAAATATAGTACACCGTAAAACAATTAGTACAGTACTGGGTACTTTAATTTTTTATCTTCATTATTAATTTTAGCTAAATCCCATTTTTTATATGTTCTTGTAATTATTTCCCAGCTCGACATATATTCACAGGATATACATGCAAAACAGGGATTGATGTCTGGATTAAGTTAATATACATTACATTACTACAATCTTTATGAAACAATTTTAATAACTACAAACTTTTTAGGCATGATCTACAGTAAGCAAACATTAACCAAATCTTCATTTAGTAATACAGTAATGTATCTACTATGCATATACTGTAACAAAATACATACAACCCTTGGTGCATACATTTAGGGTTTAAGTAATTTATTTGTCAAGTTACCACATGCAAATACTGTATCTGTACTGTACTCACCCATAGTAGCAGGTGAAGTTGTGCCTGTAGCATTGACGTCAAGTGAGCATGTGCCTATGCTGTCGACAGAGGTAGTTTGTGTGTGAAGGAGCTGAGACATTTGTTGTGGAAGAGATGGTAGTAGTGGAGGGTGGGGTGGCGGCCCAGTGGCTGCCGTCCACCCCGCTCTGCAGTGGCCGCGGTTGGGCAAGTTAAGCGTATGAGGCCGCTGAGCAGAGGCAGTGGGCCGTGTGCTGCAGGAAGCAGGTTAGTAAACATTAACCCCTAACCAGTAGTAGCAATATGCATTACTAATCTCTAACAAGTAGAAGTTATATGCATTATTAATCACTAACCAGTAGTTATATGTATTATTAATCCCTAATCAAAAATGATATGCATTATTAATCCCTAACCAGTAGTTATATGCATTATAAATCACTAACCAGTAGTTATATGCATTCTAAATCACTAATTAGTTATATGTATTATTAATCCCTAACCAGAAGTTATATGAATTATTAATCCCTAACCAGAAGTTATATGAATTATTAATCCCTAACCAGAAGTTATATGAATTATTAATCCCTAACCAGAAGTTATATGAATTATTAATCCCTAACCAGAAGTTATATGAATTATTAATCCCTAACCAGAAGTTATATGAATTATTAATCCCTAACCAGAAGTTATATGTATTATTAATCCTTAATCAGAAGTTATATGCATTATTAATTCCTAACCAGTAGTAGTTACCATATATGCATCATTAATACCTCTATTAGTTAAAAATACTGTTACTAAATTTAGATTCACTGCTCTTTAGTAATTATAAATGCAAAGGCGACAAAGCACAGCATCCATAATATACTGTACTTAAATGCTTACTCAAATGCAATAAACAATCAGCTGGATTGCATAATGGAATAGGATTAACTAGACTGAAGGTCAATATTCATTACTATACAAACTATTAAGTAATAACACATGATACTGTGTGTGTGTGTGTGTGTGCGCAAAATTTGTATACAGTAATGCATACATAAACACAATTTGAAATAGTTTAAAAAATATTAAAGAATAAAATATAACCAAAAACATACGATATTGCAAATTGTATGCAAGTCAGTTTACAGCTGTGAAGTTTTATTGACACTAATTATTTGAATGTTTTTATCTGTAGTTAGGAATTGCTTTTGGCTAATATGTATAAAGTAATTTAGTACAGTACTACAGAATACAGTATAGTTAATGGTAATGACTAACATTATGTTAAAAGTTAAGAATATACCAATCCTCATATAAATTGGTCAACAACCATGACCACGTATTTTTGCTACAAATTATGATGTTCAGAAACCAACAAACTAAAGTTAAGGGTACAAAAAATGCATTTTACAACACTAGAACTACACCACTACAACTACTACAACTCCTCCTTTTCTCATCCAAGCTTGTGCCTTGTGTTTACTGTGTGATGGTCCCAAGGATCAATAATCCTGCTGCCCGGTCTCTGACTAGAAACCAAACTAATCACTTTCCCAACTTTCCACTGGAATTGGAGCCGAGGTCAAGTAGTCTACTACCTTNACATCACTTCCTAGTGCATTCCATTTATTACTACTCTGACCTGAAAAATTCTTTCTAATGTCTCTGTGGCTCATTTGTGTGTATTTATGATGTAGGTTAGATTAGCATTTTAAAAAACACCGCAATCCCCTTCTGTGGTTGATACTTCAGTTATTTATTTAACAATATGTTTAACAGATCTCTAACCTTGTCCATGGAGGGCAAAAAAATGAATACATGTTGGTTAGCATTGTAAATGTCTGGCCACGTTTGTGGTAGAAAAAAAAGGCAAGATATAACATGAGGTTCACGATGACAAACTGTAATGAGAGGTAGGGAGAAAACCACCAAGGTCCAGGACTCTGGTCTCCTCACAATGGAACAACTAAATCTTGCAATAATAATGTTAGGAGACCTAAGCTCTAGAGAACACAACAAAGCCAACATAGTTGACCAGACCACACACTAGAAAGTGAAGGGACGACCACGTTTCGGTCCGTTCTGGACCATTCTCAAGTCGATCGTCTCGACTTGAGAATGGTCTGGGACGGACCGAAACGTGGTCGTCCCTTCACCTTCTAGTGTGTGGTCTGGTCAACATTCTTTAGCCACGTTATTGTGACACATCGCCTGCAAGCAAACATAGCCATAGCCAGGGAAATGAGTGTGGACAATAAGAACCTTTAACCAAGAGATGGTACTCTTTAACACCAGTGATGCTACTCTTAGAAACACTGCTATTATTCAAATTCAATTTCAAAATTCAAATTCAAATGTTTATTCAGGTAAAGTACATACATACAAGGTGTGATACAAATATTGATGAATTTATACACAAGCTAGTACATACAATGCCTAAAGCCACTACTACACAAAGTGTTTCGGACAGGAAAACACTAAAGACTAAAACTTAATACTAATTGAGATGATCTCGTATGGAAAATTGTATAGTCCCGCGTCCATCCCCCTGCACGGCAGGCGGGATGGAGGGGGGGGGGGACAGAAGAAACAGCTAGACAGAAGATATTCCAAGATTCTTTACAACTAGCAAAGAACCAGTGAAGTATTTAAACTATTGTTTAACTATTGTTACTATAGGAGCCTGACAGCTGAGTGGACAGCGCTTCGGATTCGTAGTCCTGAGGATCCGGGTTCGATCCCCGGTGGAGGCGAAACAAATGGACAGTTTCTTTCACCCTGATACCCCCTGTTCACGTAGCAGTAACTAGGTACCTGCGAGTTAGACAGCTGCTACGGCCTGCTTCATGGGGAGGGGCGGGGGAAATTGTAACCAAAAAAAAAAAAAAAAAAAAAAAAAGCCTGGCCGCTGGGACGCTAAGCCCCGAAATCATCTCAAGATAAGAGCCTGCAGCGGAGACTAGAGTAATTCTCGTAATACACACATTGGTAATACTGGGAGGCTAGGTTCCCCACCTGCACGTTGGAATGACAACATACTGGAGAGAGACGTGACAGAAAATATGAAAATACAATAAATTTGCTTCATAAATACAATGAAAAGTCGAGGTGGTGGAAGCATGTTTATAAAAGTTTAAACGTCAGAGGTTTACGAATCTCACGTTTCGTAAACCTCTGATTTATGTAGAGGTTTACAAAAAACCTCTACACATATGCTGTAGAGGTCTACGACTGACGTAAACCTTTTAATAATGACACAAACCAACATATTACATTGGGTCACGTCATGGTTTATAATGACGTGAGCCCACTGACACACGTTGGCGGTCAACTTCCCGCCAACATGTGTAAGACATAGTTGGAACAACAGAAGCACCTTTCAAGAATACTTTTACCAGCTTCCGCTAAAGTTACGGGATCAGCCTGGCTGTTATGGTCGTGGCCGTGCGGATTACGATAACAACAACCTCCGAGAGCTAGCCATCAACTCGCTCCCAAGCAAGGCGCGATATGATAACTATACAATTCGTAAAGTGATAACAGACACAGTATTGCCTGTTAACCCACCAGTTGCTACCCTCTGATATACAACTTATACTAAATATAACAATATAATAACTAAATATAATAAACTAGCTAAATATAACTAAATAATAATAACTAAATAATAACTAAATAATAACTAAATATCATAAACTAGACAAGCGACTTGAGAATGGTCCAGGACGGACCGAAACGTCGTCGTCCCTTCAACTTCTAGTGTGTGGTCTGGTCAACATACTTCAGCCACGTTATTGTGACTCTTCGCCTGCATAATAAACTAACCACTTAAGACTAACCCTATCCGTACTATGGTAATTTCAAGTTTTAAGAAATGTAAAATAATACTTTTTTAATAAAAAATTACAAGTAATGTGAGGAGTTTACTAGTATTTTGTGGACATTTATATGTGACTCTTGACAATGTTGGATGAAATTGAAGTAAGTTTATTGACGTGTAAATACACACAAAGGGATGATCCGGGGGGGGGGGGGGAGATGGGTAGAAATAGCCTAAGCTACTCTCTATCCCTTTGAGATGTATTATATTGTGTCTATAAACGTACTTGTACTTGAAGGGATGAGGTAGGTCAAGCTATCCTCACCGCATTCAGTATGTGTTCATTATATATATATATATATATATATATATATATATATATATATATATATATATAACTGAAAACTCACACCCAAAGTGTGTATATGTGTGTGTGTATATATATATATATATATATATATATATCGTACCTAGTAGCCAGAACGCACTTCTCAGCCTACTATGCAAGGCCCGATTTGCCTAATAAATCAAGTTTTCATGAATTAATATATTTTCTCTAATTTTTTTCTTATGAAATGATAAAGCTACCCATTTCATTATGTATGAGGTCAAATTTTTTTTATTGGAGTTAAAATTAACGTAGATATATGACCGAACCTAACCAACCCTACCTAACCTAACCTAACCTATCTTTATAGGTTAGGTTAGGTAGCCGAGAAAGTTAGGTTATGTTAGTTAGGTAGCTTAGGTAGTCGAAAAACAATTAATTAATGAAAACTTGGCTTATTAGGCAAATCGGCCCTTGCATAGTAGGCTGAGAAGTGCGTTCTGGCTACTAGGTACGACATATATATATATATATATATACACACACACACACACACACACACACACACACACCACACACACACACACACACACACACACACACACACACACCACACACACACACAACACACATGGGGGCCTCGTAGCCTGGTGGATAGCGTGCAGGACTTGTAATTCTGTGGCGCGGGTTCCATTCCCGCACGAGGCAGAAACAAATGGGCAAAGTTTCTTTCACCCTGAATGCCCCTGTTACCTAGCAGTAAATAGGTACCTGGGAGTTAGTCAGCTGTTACGGGCTGCTTCCTGGGGTGTGTGTGTGTGTGTGTGTGTGGAAAATAAAGTAGTTAGCAAACAGTTGATTAACAGTTGAGAGGCGGGCCGAAAGAGCAAAGCTCAACCCCCGCAAACACAACTAGGTGAAACACACAACAGTGGGGGGGCAGGGGACCTCGTAGCCCGGTGGCTAGCGCGCAGGACTCGTAATTCTGTGGCGCGGGTTCGATTCCCGCACGAGGCAGAATCAAATGGGCAAAGTTTCTTTCACCCTGAATGCCCTTGTTACCTAGCAGCAAATAGGTACCTGGGAGTTAGTCAGCTGTCACGGGCTGCTTCCTGGGGTGTGTGGTGTGCAGAAAAAAAAGTAGTTAGTAAACAGTTGAGAGGCGGGCCGAAAGAGCAAAGCTCATCCCCCGCAAACACAACTAGGTGAATACACACACACACACACACCACAAACAATAATCATATTACGGAACATTCTGAGTGCTAAACCATATTTCTTCCTTTACACATGCAGCATGTTAGCAAATGTTGGATGGGCGCAGGTTGGAATAGCATCTATGACGGAGCACAGTGGTGCATGAAGCCCACGCTGGGGCAAGCCGTAGCCTAGGCTCAAACTTGTGTAAAACTATTCAAGTAGGATACATCTGACTTAATTTACGGGCTCGCTATAGCTCCGTTCTACTTGCACATTTCGTTCATAGCTAAATCTAAAACAACAACAACTGACTTATTGATATTTCACATGACAACAAAGATATCTTATACAAGCCACGTGATATCTTATCAACCAGCTGCCACTCGCTGGGGAAATTTACAGTCGCTAATGGCGCAGTGGTCATACACTCGCATCGAGCTTCGCGAACGATTTGAACAAGGTTCCTATCCTGGCCGGGAAGGATTGACTGTGCGCGAATCCTTAACTGAACGCCTTTGTTTGCCAGTAGTGATAGGGTATCTGGTTGTAAAACCACTGGTAAGTCGTATTCTTGGGAAACCTGTGGATAAGGCTTACCATGAGCTATGGCATGGGAAAGCTCTCAGCCTGTTAACAGGAGTCACCAGTTGTCTGTTCCTACTCACGTAGTTGTGTTTGCTGGCGTTGAGCTTCGGCTCTTTGGTCCCGCCTCTCAACTGTCAAGCGGCCGGTGTACAGGTTCCTGAACCTATTGGGCTCTATCATATCTACATCTGAAACTGTGTATGGAGTCAGCCTCCACCACATCACTGCATGTACCCACTTTCGTGTTTTAAAAAAAAAAGTGACATCCACGCGTATCGAGTGACGTAACCGAAAATTTTACAGGGCAAAGCACTGCCTCAATTATACGGTGTGTTTAATTAAGCGGGTGCGTGTGTAAGGAGCTAGCCAAGTTGGGAGGAGGGTATGAGGGAGGTGGCGGGACCCAGGTCACTGACTGGCTGTGAAGAAAGTGGTGGTGGTGGCGGCGGGGGGTCTCCCAGGCGCGCTCTGGGTTCATCCCCTAGTGACGGGGGGGTGACCAGGCTTGTCCCCCCCCCCTGCCTCCCCAGCTCCATCAGGGAGGCTTCCATCCTTTCCACTAATCTCCTGTGTTTATATTTTATGAATTACGTAAATTAATTACCAAATTGTTACACGGGTAGTGATCTAATGACAGTAGCTAATGACTTCTTTGTTATATATACATATGGAAACAGGAGTTGACGTTACTGAGTTTTAACAGTGATAAATTCTAGGTACTTAGGCATAGACAAAAATTAGGAAGCAAAATACAGGGTACAACACACAAACAGATCTCCTCATAGTAGGAGAACAACATGTAAAGGATCTGGGAATAATGATGTCTGACAACCTGACGTTTAGCGAGTGTAACAAAGCAGTCTCCGTGGTGTAGTGGTAAGACACTCGCCTGGCGTTCCGCGAACGCTATGTCATGGGTTCGTATCCTGGCCGGGGAGGATTTACTGGGCGCAATTCCTTAACTGTAGCCTCTGTTTAACGCAACAGTAAAATGTGTACTTGGTTGTAACAACGATTCTTCGCGGCGGGGATCGTATTCCAGGGACCTGCCCGAAACGCTACGCGTACTAGTGGCTGTACAAGAATGTAACAACTCTTGTATATATCTAAAAAAAAAAAATGAAAATTACGAAAACCTTGAAATCCTAGAATCTCATCACAACGCTCATACTATTCAAATCAATAGTACTGTCCCGCCGTGAGTACTGTTCGGTACTCGCTTACCCTTCCAGAGCAGGAGAGTGCGCTGAAATAGAGGCAGTACAGAGAACATACACGGCACGCATAGACAACATAAAGCACATTAATTATTGGGAAAATGATTGATTGGTTGATTGATGAGATTAAGCCACCCAAAAGGTGGCACGGGCATGAATAGCCCGTAAGTGGTGGCCTTTTTGAGCCATTACCAGTATCAATAGCTGATACTGGAGATCTGTGGAGGTGCGACTGCACCCTGCGTGACGGGAGATGTCTCCCGTCGGGAAAATGAACAGAAATTTCCATTTATATAGAATGGGTACCTGGCTGCACCTGGGTCCCCCCCCCTTTCCACCCTCGTCACCCCCATCTCTCCCCTTTGAGCTCCTCCTCACTCCAGCCACATGGTCCCTCCCCTCCCTCCGTCTCAGAAAATGTATTCCTAACCTAACTTACCTAAAAAAGCTCTGAAGCAACTGTTTGGAGTCTCAGATTTTCTTTCCCTTTTCTCTTTTTCCTTTCATTTTCCCTTCTTCGTCCCTCCCTTCTTTCTTCCTCTTCCCTTAATCTCATAAATGTATTATTAAGCACTGAGACAACTGCATGGCGCCCTCAGAAAATATACTACGATCGCTAAAACTCTGGGAATCACACCGTAAACATTATTTCACATTTGACACCATGAAAATCGCCTGGGGTGTCTATACTTGCTAATATAATATTTCTTAAAGTCCCCTAATTAAGGTCTACAAAACCAGCCTATGTCCGTCCCGTACCTCAGACCATTCTCCATGCACATTTTGGCGAGGCTTACCTGAAGCGTCTGGCCTCCAACTCTGGACAAATAAGCATTTTTCTCTTATAGTGAGAGAGAGAGAGCAGTGGAAGTGGTGGGTATTGAGCGGTGGGGAGCACGTAAGGCGGAAGGATGTAGGGAAGACCCGAGGCAGACTGAGGGCGCTCCCAGGCGTATCACTACAAGGAGACACATTAACCTTCCCTGCGCCAAGGTTTAACCAATCACCAGTCTACCTACCTACCCCCTGGCTTCCACATACCTCAAGATACTCTACACCGGAAGCACAATTCTTGCAAGCCACTACCATTATATTAAGCGCAGCAGCAGCGTCTAGGCCAATGGGGTGAACAAATGCCATCAAGTGTGCACCATTAACTGTGTTCCACACGTCACCGCCACTTTAACGAGTGCTGTGTTAATGACAAAGGACAGACGAACTGGCCACACATTTCACCTCAACAAAGTAGGATTTACCACCCCCGCGCCACACGAGGCTGCGACTCCACTACTCTCAATCATCTCCACACTCACCTTTCCAGAGAAAAACTACAAACAACACATTACAGTTAATAGTTCAATCAACATTTCCTGCAACATGGCCAGTGATTAACTTACAAAAGTGTGAGTATATTTACACTTGACACCACACCTCCCACGCTATCTCCGCGATACCTGCAGATCAACACTAAAATCCCGTCGACTTGGTCACTCGCTCACACACACCACAAGCTGATGATCATTTACATAATCTTGCAAATATTTGAACCTTAATTAATAGTTTCTTCTCAATATGGTGCAGACGTCACTAGTATGTTGGTAGGGCTGGCTAGAGCAACACCTCCACTCCCCTGGCTGGTTAAGGGATGACTGGCTGGTGTATTGTCCACGGATCACGATTATTTTACCTACTCCCTCCACGAGTTGCCAGCCGGCGGCCTCGCTACATTTTACCAACTCATTCACACCCACTCACAAAAATTGAGGCTTTCCTCTTTCATTTTACGGGTAGCAAAAAGGTTAAATAATTTATGGTACCATAAAACTTGATATAGGTTACAATATACGAAATGAATTGATGTCGTGTCAACTTTCTTCCATCCGGTTTCCAGCGAGTGTATTTGTGACGTTTCCGAGGACCGTTACGAACTGGCGTAAACCCCAAGATAATGGGACACCCCATTAAGTAGTAATGTGGTTTACACAACCCTGACCCACTTATCACACTAATGGTGGGTGTACCAGCCACCAGTGACCCTAGTATAGCAGCGCCCTCAGACACACACACACACACACACTGCTCTAACTCGCCAAGCTAACATACAGAACATTACAATTTACATTACACACGGGCGGCGGTGACACACACACACACACACACGTGTTCAGAGTAGCCAAGAGTGACTGAAGGAGTTAGTCGTACGGCGGCAGCGGGGTGGTGGTGGTGAGGGACTCCAGAGGTCACCAACATTCTCTCCCTCTCCTTGCTGATGCTGCTCCTGCTCCTCTCGGCTCGCCTCCAACCACATTCCTCTTTCCTCCTCCATTCATATTTATCACCGTAGCCACGTGTAGCGAGAGCAACACAGTATCTACCGTGTCACGGTAGATACTGTGATGGGCGGGGCTGTGGCTCAGTGGTTGTGGTCCCCCGGAGGAGCTGGTGGGTGAGCAGGCTGAGGCGTGATCGATACTCGGACAATGGGACCAGTGGAGGGTGTGGTGTGGTCTTGGTGGGGGTGTGGCCGCATTCCCCAACATGACATGCTTGAGTCTAACCTGGCAAGGTGCTAATGCACACTCAGGTAAAACCGAAGAATGACGACGGCACCACGAGGGACTCGTGACGCCACTCCAGTTCATAAACCCAATTCTGGGAACGCCTGAGCGCCACACACAACATTACCAACTCTTGCGTCCGTTGAAACATTTCTGTGTTATAATGGACTGTTTAACAGCATTTACAAAATATGAGAAAGCAGTGATAGCCTCAGTACTACTTGGTCCAACACACCCCGGTCTTAAACGCCATCACCACCAACATTGTCAAGATTTATAGGGGTAAAACGTTTTAATATTATTGTAACCCATTCACCCCCCTCCCTCCCCAGGATGGTGTGGGGGCCCAGTGTAACCCTTCACCCCCCCCAGGATGGGTGTGGCCCCCCAGTGTAACCCTTCACCCCCCTCCCTCCCCCAGATGGGTGTGGGGCCCAGGGTAACCCTTCACCCCCCCTCCCCCAGGATTGGTGTGGGGCCCAGTGTAACCCTTCCCCCCCCTCCCCCAGGATGGGTGTGTGGGCCCAGTGTAACCCTTCACTCCCTCCCCCAGGATGGGTGTGGCCCCCCAGTGTAACCCTTCACCCCCCTCCCCCAGGATGGTGTGGGGCCCCAGTGTAACCCTTCACCCCCCCCTCCCCCAGGATGGGTGTGGGGCCCCAGTGTAACCCTTCACCCCCCCTCCCCCAGGATGGGTGTGGGCCCCAGTGTAACCCTTCACCCCCCCTCCCCCAGGATGGGTGTGGGGCCCCAGTGTAACCCTTCACCCCCC
>WNGS01000009.1:1375310-1393681 GCA_020271785.1 Procambarus virginalis
TGGTTGTAGGGATGATATAAAGGCATTGTTTGGTTACTGTCTTTAATACTTATAAAGAGACATGACTAGCAGCTTCCAAGCTTGGCGGGCGTCCTGTACTCTGTTGTTTACATGCTGCTGGCGTATGAAACGCAGCGCAGACAAACGGATGGTGCCGTTTGCTGTGAACATATGGTCCAGTGGGAGTATGTAGATACCCAGGTAAATATGTAGAGCCTTGGTGATGAGCTGCTTGGGCTGATTGATCAACATTGAACCGAGTACATCTAACTTTTCAAGAGTATTATGATTGAATTTTTAGTTTAATTTTAACCTGATCAATGCTCAATATTTTACCGTGTAATAGTAAAATATGACAGTCTTGTCAGAATGATAAAAGCATGATTCTTTGTGGTGTTTGGCACTGTGTCACATGGCACTATTTAGTCACGCCAACCCGGACATGTCCATATCGGGTAGAAACTGCCCAGGAATCACTCAACAAACTGAGTGAGGTTAGCCCAAGGCGTCAGGCCTCCAGCCTCAGACTAATCACAGTATAGTTTATACTTATAAATGTCTCCCCCGCCATTGCCAGTGACACTGATGCCGGGAATATTGATGACTGAGACGGTTGGGCACACATCATTATCCTCTAGATAAGTTTCAAACCTTTCAACCAAATTTGGCACTTTTATAATAATGGTAAATTAACAGGTACATATTATGTTATATGAAACTAATAATTAACCACAGCGTTTCGGGCATGACTTAAAATTTAGTTAATTTTTTTTTAATTTAAGTGTATGAGTAATTTAAGTGGTAATTTAAGTGGTATTTTAAGTGGTATTTTAAGTGGTATTTTAAGTGGTATTTTAAGTGGTATTTTAAGTGGTAATTTAAGTGGTAATTTAAGTAGTAATTTAAGTGGATCGTGGATGGGAAGGGACGGTAGACGGAAGTCCATATAATCACCAGAGTTACCTATACTTTCACTTCCACAAGTGCTTACCGTGGCGTAAGTTACCTACACTTCCACTTTCCCAAGTGCTTGGGAGAGTGAACCGTCACCACTATACGTGATAAAGGTCCAGGCAGACCGAAACGTCGTCAATCATTCAATATTTGGTGTAATAATAACCTTGCTTAGCATAAAATAACCGCATTGACCAGTCAGTACGCAGTCATTGTAACTAATCACCGCCTGCATGAATCAGGCTTCATCCCGCAATACCTGCGCCAGACTCACACAAACACGCCCTCTTTGCGCACTTCTCACACGGGGGAAAATGATCTTAGAAGTGTACTCACCTAGTTGTACTTGCGGAGGTTGAGCTCTGGCTCTTTGGTCCCGCCTCTCAACTGTCAATCAACAGGTGTACAGGTTCCTCAGCCTATTGGGCTCTATCATATCTACATTTGAAACTGTGTATGGAGTCAGCCCTCACCACATCACTGCCTAGTGCATTCCGTTTACTAACTACTCTGACACTGAAAAAGTTCTTTCTAACGTCCCTGTGGCTCATTTGGGTACTCAGTCTCCACCTGTGTCCCCTTGTTCGAGTACCACCCGTGTTAAACAGTTTATCTTTATCTACCCTGCCAATTCCCCTGAGAATTTTGTAGGTAGTGATCATGTCTCCCCTTACTCTTCTGTCTTCCAGTGTCCAGGGGAGGGAGTGTGCAATGAGAGCAATGTTGCAGGGTTACTAGGCAACGGTTCCTTGGAGACCTTGGCAGTAGCACTCACCAGGAAGTGGCTGCCAGGCCGAGGAAGGACACCTACACTCCCCCCCCTCTCTCACCTCTCTCCCTCACCCCTCACACCTCCCTCCCTCACCCCCCCCCCCATCACCCCGGCCTCGGACCCGGGACCAGACCACTAACTGCTTTTTCATAGTGGCTGTCTCCTGGTACTGGGGAGGGACCAGCTGGGGCCGCCTGGTACTGGGGAGGGACCAGCTGGGGCCGCCTGGTACTGGGGAGGGACCAGCTGGGGCCGCCTGGTACTGGGGAGGGACCAGCTGGGGCCGCCTGGTACTGGGGAGGGACCAGCTGGGGCCGCCTGGTACTGGGGAGGGACCAGCTGGGCCGCCAGGTACTGGGGAGGGACCAGCTGGGGCCGCCTGGTACTGGGGAGGGACCAGCTGGGGCCGCCTGGTACTGGGGAGGGACCAGCTGGGGCCGCCTGGTACTGGGGAGGGACCAGCTGGGGCCGCCAGGTACTGGGGAGGGACCAGCTGGGGCGGCCAGGTACTGGGGAGGGACCAGCTGGGGCCGCCAGGTACTGGGGAGGGACCAGCTGGGGCCGCCTGGTACTGGGGAGGGACCAGCTGGGGCCGCCAGGTACTGGGGAGGGACCAGCTGGGGCCGCCAGGTACTGGGGAGGGACCAGCTGGGGCCGCCTGGTACTGGGGAGGGACCAGCTGGGGCCGCCTGGTACTGGGGAGGGACCAGCTGGGGCCGCCAGGTACTGGGGAGGGACCAGCTGGGGCCGCCAGGTACTGGGGAGGGACCAGCTGGGGCCGCCTGGTACTGGGGAGGGACCAGCTGGGGCCGCCTGGTACTGGGGAGGGACCAGCTGGGGCCGCCAGGTACTGGGGAGGGACTAGCTAGGGCCGCCAGGTACTGGGGAGGGACCAGCTGGGGCCGCCTGGTACTGGGGAGGGACCAGCTGGGGCCGCCTGGTACTGGGGAGGGACCAGCTGGGGCCGCCTGGTACTGGGGAGGGACCAGCTGGGGCCGCCTGGTACTGGGGAGGGACCAGCTGGGGCCGCCTGGTACTGGGGAGGGACCAGCTGGGGCCGCCTGGTACTGGGGAGGGACCAGCTGGGGCCGCCAGGTACTGGGGAGGGACCAGCTGGGGCGGCCAGGTACTGGGGAGGGACCAGCTGGGGCCGCCTGGTACTGGGGAGGGACCAGCTGGGGCCGCCTGGTACTGGGGAGGGACCAGCTGGGGCCGCCTGGTACTGGGGAGGGACCAGCTGGGGCCGCCTGGTACTGGGGAGGGACCAGCTGGGGCCGCCAGGTACTGGGGAGGGACCAGCTGGGGCCGCCAGGTACTGGGGAGGGACCAGCTGGGGCCGCCTGGTACTGGGGAGGGACCAGCTGGGGCCGCCTGGTACTGGGGAGGGACCAGCTGGGGCGGCCAGGTACTGGGGAGGGACCAGCTGGGGCGGCCTGGTACTGGGGAGGGACCAGCTGGGGCGGCCAGGTACTGGGGAGGGACCAGCTGGGGCCGCCTGGTACTGGGGAGGGACCAGCTGGGGCCGCCAGGTACTGGGGAGGGACCAGCTGGGGCCGCCAGGTACTGGGGAGGGACCAGCTGGGGCCGCCTGGTACTGGGGAGGGACCAGCTGGGGCCGCCAGGTACTGGGGAGGGACCAGCTGGGGCCGCCAGGTACTGGGGAGGGACCAGCTGGGGCCGCCAGGTACTGGGGAGGGACCAGCTAGGGCCGCCAGGTACTGGGGAGGGACCAGCTGGGGCCGCCTGGTACTGGGGAGGGACCAGCTAGGGCCGCCAGGTACTGGGGAGGGACCAGCTGGGGCCGCCTGGTACTGGGGAGGGACCAGCTAGGGCCGCCTGGTACTGGGGAGGGACCAGCTGGGGCCGCCTGGTACTGGGGAGGGACCAGCTGGGGCCGCCTGGTACTGGGGAGGGACCAGCTGGGGCCGCCTGGTACTGGGGAGGGACCAGCTGGGGCCGCCTGGTACTGGGGAGGGACCAGCTGGGGCCGCCTGGTACTGGGGAGGGACCAGCTGGGGCCGCCTGGTACTGGGGAGGGACCAGCTGGGGCCGCCAGGTACTGGGGAGGGACCAGCTAGGGCCGCCTGGTACTGGGGAGGGACCAGCTGGGGCCGCCTGGTACTGGGGAGGGACCAGCTAGGGCCGCCTGGTACTGGGGAGGGACCAGCTGGGGCCGCCAGGTACTGGGGAGGGACCAGCTGGGGCCGCCTGGTACTGGGGAGGGACCAGCTAGGGCCGCCTGGTACTGGGGAGACAATATGAGTCAGGTAGGTCAGCGAGGTACACAAGATATAAACAAAGGTCACTATGGGCGTGGTCAAATCAAGATCTCAACCAAGTTCAAATCAGAACCTATAATCATTTACCTGCATGAGAGGCGCCCTATAAAGAAAAAAACCCGTATCGTAAATATTTCTCGAAAACCTAAAAAATAACTACTATATATATATATAATATATTCTGAGTACAATTCAAATGTTAAAAAAATAGTTTTTTCGTTGTCCATAAGAATCTTAAGGCATAACAAACACTAAATTTTATTAAAATTAGTTGGAGAACAACCTATTAAGTCTGATGGGTTGTTAAGGTTAAGACAGCCTATAGCACCAACAGCGGTTCTTAAGACGGAACTACTCTCCAAAATATATTATATATCATATAAAAAGTTATCATATGCTCTGATATCTTTGAAAGCATTGGGCGTGTTCATGAACCTTGGTGCTGTCACCACTTCTCACACCAAGTTAAGGAACCGTTATCTTGAGGTTATCTTGAGATGATATCGGGGCTTTTAGTGCCCCCGAGGCCCGGTCCTCGACCAGGCCTCCACCCCCAGGAAGCAGCCCGTGACAGCTGACTAACACCCAGGTACCTATTTTACTGCTAGGTAACAAGGGCATAGGGTGAAAGAAACTCTGCCCATTGTTTCTCGCCGGCGCCTGGGATCGAACCCAGAACCACAGGATCACAAGTCCAGCGTGCTGGCCGCTCGGCCGACCAGCTCCCTGGGTGAGGAACTCAATACACAAACTAGAGACTCAAGAGCGGCCAGTTTCCTGTTCCAGCGCCTCGGTGTGGCGGTCCAGAGAGGGAACCCCCTCGCTGTGTCTTGGACACGCGCCCTTCCTCTGACCACCTCCATGACCTCTTCAAACTCTCACTGAAGGCCCTACCAAAAATTATTTTTATTTTCACTTTCCACACAGGGAGCCGGTCGGCCGAGCGGACAGCACACTGGACTTGTGATCCTGTGGTCCTGGGTTCGATCCCAGGCGCCGGCGAGAAACAATGGGCAGAGTTTCTTTCACCCTATGCCCTTGTTACCTAGCAGTAAAATAGGTACCTGGGTGTTAGTCAGCTGTCACGGGCTGCTTCCTGGGGGTGGAGGCCTGGTCAAGGACCGGGCCGCTGGGACACTAAAGCCCCGAAATCATCTCAAGATAACCACAAGATAAGATAACCCACCTCCTTCAGCAACTTACCCCAGGTCCCAGAGGTCCCGGAGCCAATTACAACAACCCGCTGCCCGAAACGCTATGCATATTAGTGATTTTGCAAGAATGTAAAAATACCAATCCTATGCAATCTCAAAAACCGATTGTACCTTCTTGTAAATAGCAAAATAATGATTATTATTAACCTGTAACTGAGTGACTACACACTCCAGGCGAGCCACACATGTGCAACTGTCATCCACTATGCTGCAATTGAGGATTGTTGATGCAAGGTCGATGACAGCTGTGTTAGTGACGAGCACAATCCTCCATGACCAGAGGATGACCGAGGTAATCACCAGAGGAGCAGCATGAGTTAATTACTGTCTCAGCACAACTTATTAACTACTCACACCACTCTAACACATATGTGCTTGATACTCCTCCCTAGGATGATCCATCCCTCACTTCAACCTCGTACAAGTGTGCCCCATACCCATCCTGTGGGTGGTAGTGCGCCCCATACCGATCCTGTGGGTGGTAGTGTGACCCATACCCATCCTGTGGGTGGTAGTGTGTCCCATACCCATCCTGTGGGTGGTAGTGTGTCCCATACCCATCCTGTGGGTGGTAGTGTGTCCCATACCCATCCTGTGGGTGGTAGTGTGTCCCATACCCATCCTGTGGGTGGTAGTGTGCCCTATACCCATCCTGTGGGTGGTAGTGTGTCCCATACCCATCCTGTGGGTGGTAGTGTGTCCCATACCCATCCTGTGGGTGGTAGTGTGCCCCATACCCATCCTGTGGGTGGTAGTGTGCCCTATACCCATCCTGTGGGTGGTAGTGTGTCCCATACCCATCCTGTGGGTGGTAGTGTGCCCCATACCCATCCTGCGGGTGGTAGTGTGCCCCATACCCATCCTGTGGGTGGTAGTGTGCCCCATACCCATCCTGTGGGTGGTAGTGTGCCCCATACCCATCCTGTGGGTGGTAGTGTGACCCATACCCATCCTGTGGGTGGTAGTGTGTCCCATACCCATCCTGTGGGTGGTAGTGTGCCCCATACCCATCCTGTGGGTGGTAGTGTGACCCATACCCATCCTGTGGGTGGTAGTGTGCCCCATACCCATCCTGTGGGTGGTAGTGTGACCCATACCCATCCTGTGGGTGGTAGTGTGACCCATACCCATCCTGTGGGTGGTAGTGTGACCCATACCCATCCTGTGGGTGGTAGTGTGACCCATACCCATCCTGTGGGTGGTAGTGTGCCCCATACCCATCCTGTGGGTGGTAGTGTGACCCATACCCATCCTGTGGGTGGTAGTGTGACCCATACCCATCCTGTGGGTGGTAGTGTGTCCCATACCCATCCTGTGGGTGGTAGTGTGCCCCATACCCATCCTGTGGGTGGTAGTGTGCCCCATACCCATCCTGCGGGCGGTAGTGTGCCCCATACCCATCCTGTGGGTGGTAGTGTGCCCCATACCCATCCTGCGGGCGGTAGTGTGCCCCATACCCATCCTGCGGGCGGTAGTGTGCCCCATACCCATCCTGTGGGTGGTAGTGTGCCCCATACCCATCCTGTGGGTGGTAGTGTGCCCCATACCCATCCTGCGGGCGGTAGTGTGTCCCATACCCATCCTGCGGGCGGTAGTGTGCCCCATACCCATCCTGTGGGTGGTAGTGTGCCCCATACCCATCCTGTGGGTGGTAGTGTGCCCCATACCCATCCTGTGGGTGGTAGTGTGCCCCATACCCATCCTGTGGGTGGTAGTGTGCCCCATACCCATCCTGTGGGTGGCAGTGTGCCCCATACCCATCCTGCGGGCGGTAGTGTGCCCCATACCCATCCTGCGGGTGGTAGTGTGTCCCATACCCATCCTGTGGGTGGTAGTGTGTCCCATACCCATCCTGTGGGTGGTAGTGTGTCCCATACCCATCCTGCGGGCGGTAGTGTGTCCCATACCCATCCTGTGGGTGGCAGTGTGCCCCATACCCATCCTGTGGGTGGTAGTGTGACCCATACCCATCCTGTGGGTGGTAGTGTGACCCATACCCATCCTGTGGGTGGTAGTGTGTCCCATACCCATCCTGTGGGTGGTAGTGTGTCCCATACCCATCCTGTGGGTGGTAGTGTGACCCATACCCATCCTGCGGGTGGTAGTGTGACCCATACCCATCCTGCGGGTGGTAGTGTGTCCCATACCCATCCTGCGGGCGGTAGTGGAGCAGGATAGAGAGCACACCACACATTCCCCCAAGAGGCCCCATAACACAGCACACATATAGAGAGGTCCCGCCTCTGACAGTTGAGAGCCGGGACCAAGGAGCCGAAGCCCAACCCCCGCCGGTTCAACAAGGTGAGTGTGGTTACCCTTCAATATGACGTAGCAGCCAGTACACAGCACTAATGACTCTACCAGCTGAACCACTCTACAAGCTTCCTAGTGACTGTTCCCAGCACCCTGCTGTGTCATACTGGCTCCCAGCACCCTGCTGTGTCATACTGGCTCCCAGCACCCTGCTGTGTCATACTGGCCCCCAGCACCCTGCTGTGTCATACTGGCTCCCAGCACCCTGCTGTGTCATACTGGCCCCAGCACCCTGCTGTGTCATACTGGCTCCCAGCACCCTGCTGTGTCATACTGGCCCCAACACACTGCTGTGTCATACTGGCCCCCAACACCCTGCTGTGTCATACTGGCTCCCAGCACCCTGCTGTGTCATACTGGCTCCCAGCACCCTGCTGTGTCATACTGGCTCCCAGCACCCTGCTGTGTCATACTGGCTCCCAGCACCCTGCTGTGTCATACTGGCCCCCAAACCCTGCTGTGTCATACTGGCCCCCAGCACCCTGCTGTGTCATACTGGCTCCCAGCACCCTGCTGTGTCATACTGGCTCCCAGCACCCTGCTGTGTCATACTGGCTCCCAGCACCCTGCTGTGTCATACTGGCTCCCAGCACCCTGCTGTGTCATACTGGCCCCCAGCACCCTGCTGTGTCATACTGGCCCCCAGCACCCTGCTGTGCCACACTGGCTCCCAACCCCCTGCTGTGTCATACTGGCTCCCAGCACCCTGCTGTGTCATACTGGCTCCCAGCACCCTGCTGTGTCATACTGGCCCCCAGCACCCTGCTGTGTCATACTGGCCCCAACACCCTGCTGTGTCATACTGGCTCCCAGCACCCCTGTGTCATACTGGCTCCCAGCACCCTGCTGTGTCATACTGGCTCCCAGCACCCTGCTGTGTCATACTGGCTCCCACACCCTGCTGTGTCATACTGGCTCCCAGCACCCTGCTGTGTCATACTGGCTCCCAGCACCCTGCTGTGTCATACTGGCCCCAGCACCCTGCTGTGTCATACTGGCCCCCAACACCACTGCTGTGTCATACTGGCCCCCAGCACCTGCTGTGCCACACTGGCTCCCAGCACCCTGCTGTGTCATACTGGCCCCCAGCACCCTGCTGTGTCACACTGGCTCCCAGCCCCTGCTGTGCCACACTGGCTCCCAGCACCCTGCTGTGCCACACTGGCTCCCAGCACCCTGCTGTGCCACACTGGCTCCCAGCACCCGCTGTGCACACTGGCTCCCAGCACCCTGCTGTGCCACACTGGCTCCCAGCACCCTGCTGTGCACACTGGCTCCCAGCACCCTGCTGTGCCACACTGGCTCCCAGCACCCTGCTGTGCCACACTGGCTCCCAGCACCCTGCTGTGCCACACTGGCTCCCAGCACCCTGCTGTGCCACACTGGCTCCCAGCACCCTGCTGTGCCACACTGGCTCCCAGCACCCTGCTGTGCCACACTGCTCCCAGCACCCTGCTGTGCCACACTGGCTCCCAGCACCCTGCTGTGCCACACTGGCTCCCAGCACCCTGCTGTGCCACACTGGCTCCCAGCACCCTGCTGTGCCACACTGGCTCCCAGCACCCTGCTGTGCCACACTGGCTCCCAGCACCCTGCTGTGTCATACTGGCCCCCAGCACCCTGCTGTGTCATACTGGCCCCCCGCACCCTGCTGTGTCATACTGGCCCCAGCACCCTGCTGTGTCATACTGGCCCCCAGCACCCTGCTGTGCCACACTGGCCCCCAGCACCTGCTGTGCCACACTGGCCCCCAACACCCTGCTGGTGCCACACTGGCCCCCCACCCCTCAGAACAGTAGTGAATAGCTCTTGTAGCTCTTCCAGTCTTAGAGAGGGTGCATGTTGGGGGAGGGGGGGACGGTGGGGAGCGGTAGGGGTGGGGAGGAGAGTGGGGGGGTGGGAGGAGAGTGTGGGGGGGGGAGAGAATGGGGTGGGGGAGGAGAGTGGGGGTGGGGAGGAGAGTGGGGGGGGGGAATGGAGGGGAGGTTCTCTCTTTCTTTCNGGACAGGAGATGTCTCCCCGGTGGAGGGCACACAGCTCTCCATGCCCTATATACTAACTCTCCACACAGCCCCTTATGGGCTATTCATGCCCGTGCCACCTCTTTGGTGGCTTAATCTTCATCAATCAATCAATCACACAGCCTGCACACGCCCCTTAATCTCCCGCCACACACCTGCTTATGCTGTGGGTATTATGTTGTTGTTGTTTAAGATTCGCTACTCAGAACAATAGTTCCTGTAGCACGGGCTATGGTGAGCCCGTAAGACGTGTGTATTAGTGGAGCTACTCTACATCAACAATTCCTCAGGGAGGTGATGGTAATCACTTCAGACCACTACGTAACGAGTGTAATTACCTACTCCCTATAGGTTATAGGGAGTAGGTCAATCCCCCGACCGTCCAAGTGGTTGGACACCATTCCTTCCCCCGTTCCATCCCAAATCCTTATCCTGACCCCTTCCTAGTGCTATATAGTCTTAATAGCTCTGCGCTTTCCCTGATAGTTCCGTTCCAAACTAAAAAGCTTTTATAAATTATCATTCAGAGAAGGTGCAGCAGGAGCCGTGAGAAAAGAGGAAGGGGCAGAGACGCTTGAAACACATGCGCGCGCAACATGTGTTGACACTCGCCTGGCGTTCCGCGAGCGCTATGTCATGGGTTCGTATCCTGGCCGGGGAGGATTTACTGGGCGCAATTCCTTAACTGTAGCCTCTGTTTAACTCAACAGTAAAATGTGTACTTGGATGAAAAAACGATTCTTCGCGGCGGGGATCGTATTCCAGGGACCTGCCCGAAACGCTACGCGTACTAGTGGCTGTACAAGAATGTAACAACTCTTGTATATATCTCAAAAAAAAATGTTAGTGTAGAGAGAGTAGTGGGACAGCACTGGACGGGATGGGTGACACACTTCCCGTTGTCCTACGCATCCACTCACCCTCCACCACATCCTCGCCTCCTCTCCTCCACATCACATACACTCCCAACCACCATTTGAAGCAATTCATACACGTGTATAATTTTTGTTGATCCGTCTCCAGTAATTAACACACTTAATTAGTCAGTCAGGTGAAAGACAGTTACACGAAGGATTATGTAGTTCAGTTTGTATGTTTATGAAGTTAGAATTTATCGAGGGGGCAATACTGTTGAATTTTACTTCATACTGTTCGACTGTGTAGTAGTATTTGAATCAGAACACTGAAATAATATCCCTGAAGCGTTTAGTTCGCCTGACCCAGCTTTACGGCAGGGCCAAGGGAAGCTAACTTCTTTATTTATGGCTCTCTCTCCTCAGGAACCATCTTCTGAGACGTGTGTGGCAGCCAACCAGGACCACAAATGTTCTACGAAGACCTGTTGCTCTTTTCCGCCAGGAGGAGCTGGTTGGTGGTCCCGCGGGGCTCCCTGTCACGCGACTCCCTGACCATCGCGTCCTCTCCCAGACTGCT
The DNA here is from genome assembly GCA_020271785.1 of Procambarus virginalis. NCBI lineage: Eukaryota > Metazoa > Arthropoda > Malacostraca > Decapoda > Cambaridae > Procambarus > Procambarus virginalis. Next base: position 1,386,298 of record WNGS01000009.1, read on the forward strand.
TCTATGGATACTCTTGTATCGTCCAGCGGTTCCAGCACTCGCTTGGTACAGCGTCCTGACCTCTGCGTAAGTCCTCTCACTTCCTCTACCACTTCGGTGCTGGTGTCATGCCCTGAATCGCCAAGTTTGTCAGCTGCTTCCACAACATGCTGGTTTCAGACACTACGGGAGGGTGGGGGAAGGGGCATTGTTGCCTTTAATGCCAGGGGGAGGGACATTGCCTATAATTTCCTGGGGGTGGTGGTTGGGGAGGGGAGCGGTGGTTGGTGGGAAGACTGGCGATCGATGGGAGTGGTTACATCGCTCCTGATTCGCTATATACTGAATCACCCGTTGACTCGCAGGAAATGACCCCCCCCCTGTACGGTGGGTGGCATTTGAGAATACTGTAGAAGCAGGGCTACACCGTTTGGGGGGAAAGATCAGGTGGTTGAAGACACACACACTGGAGGAGAAACTGCCGTGGGTAGAGAACCCACAACAAAGGATAGCTGGCGTCTTAAAAAAAATAAGAAACGGTGGGAAGCATTGTAGAAATGTATCCCTATCCAGTGAGAGGACACAGTCGAGGCGACAAGGTTGGATAGGCTCTCATCATGGATACAAAGAAAAGAAACAGAAGCTTTCTGCTAGCTACTTACTGTGGTATATAAGTCTCTGATTATAAGAGAGCTACCAGAGAGTTGGAAGACAATCAATATACACAAAATGAAATCAACACGAGGCACTAAATTACAAGCCACTATCCTAACCTGAAAGGGATATGTGAAATTAATATACTATATATAAACACACTCTCACGCTCAGTTGTAGGGAACAATTCCTGGAAAATATTCCAAAAAGCCTGGTGACACTTGGGAGGAAAAGTCGAGTTGTGTAAGAGTGGTACAGGATGTGATGTGTGGTTCAAGTTCAAGTATGTTTATTGAGACAAGAAAGAAATACATGTCAAAGGGATAGAGTATCTTCTTGAGGTTATCTTGAGATGATTTCGGGGCTTTAGTGTCCCCGCGGCCCGGTCCTCGACCAGGCCTCCACCCCCAGGAAGCAGCTCGTGACAGCTGACTAACTCCCAGGTACCTATTTACTGCTAGGTAACAGGGGCATTCAGGGTGAAAGAAACTTTGCCCATTTGTTTCTGCCTCGTGCGGGAATCGAACCCGCGCCACAGAATTACGAGTCCTGCGCGCTATCCACCAGGCTACGAGGCCCCCCTCGTAGCCGTGGGAGTAGATTAGGGTATTTCTACCCCCCCCCTGAGTGTGTGGTCCAGCGCTCCTGGTGCTCTGAACTGCTCTGCTTGGAGGACTTGTTCAGGACATGTTGTAAAGGTCAATCCTTGTACTCATTCACACTTGCTGCCAGGCAAGGTCCTGGGCCACGACAGGTCTCCCTGGGGTCCTGGGCCACGACAGGTCTCCCTGGGGCCCTGGGCCACGACAGGTCTCCCTGGGGCCCTGGGCCACGACTGGTCTCCCTGGGGTCCTGGGCCACGACTGGTCTCCCTGGGGTCCTGGGCCACGACAGGTCTCCCTGGGGTCCTGGGCCACGACAGGTCTCCCTGGGGTCCTGGGCCACGACAGGTCTCCCTGGGGTCCTGGGCCACGACAGGTCTCCCTGGGGTCCTGGGCCACGACAGGTCTCCCTGGGGTCCTGGGCCACGACAGGTCTCCCTGGGGCCCTGGGCCACGACAGGTCTCCCTGGGGCCCTGGGCCACGACAGGTCTCCCTGGGGTCCTGGGCCACGACTGGTCTCCCTGGGGTCCTGGGCCACGACTGGTCTCCCTGGGGTCCTGGGCCACGACTGGTCTCCCTGGGGTCCTGGGCCACGACTGGTCTCCCTGGGGTCCTGGGCCACGACTGGTTTCGCTGGGGTCCTGGGCCACGACTGGTCTCCTTGGGGTCCTGGGCCACGACAGGTCTCCCTGGGGTCCTGGGCCACGACAGGTCTCCCTGGGGTCCTGGGCCACGACAGGTTCCCCTGGGGCCCTGGCCACAAATACGTGTGTAAATATTCAAAAATTTTGAGACAACAATACCTACTGTATTACTGTATTCAAGAAATGTTCAAAAATGATTTATTTATAGCAAAGTATGCCAAATTTACGTACTGTATAGAGTCCATAATGTCTGTAAAATGACAAAGTTAACTAAATATGTTTTCATAATGTGCATCTGTGTAAACTTTGTAGCGTATTTGGTGTAAACTGATGTTTTCAGATAAATAACAAGTTTACCATTACTGTACTGTAACCTACGGAGGCTTCTGCTTCAAAGAAAACGATTCAGGATATACTATGATAAATTTGTTATCAGCTCCCTATAGCTCACTGATACGGCGGATAGCGGCCTTGGTGAACTTGTAATAATATGCCTTGGTGAACATGGAATAATGGAACATGGAACAGGCCGCAATGGGGCTTTGACACGCTGCTGGCTTCCTGTCCCCGCTGATGCTACTATCCTCAGGTGAATAAATGATTACATTCAGTTAAACTACATCCCGTAAAACAATAATTAAACGGTTGAGCCAGGACACAATGTTGGGGATGTTGGCCAGACACGACTCGCCTTGTGGCAGTGGCTCGTACTGCTGGTCCTCCTTGGACGAAGACTGGGGCTTAATGGCAAAATCACAACCCCATGCTTGGGGCTTAATGGCTAAATCACAACCCCTTGCTTGGGGCCTAATGGTCTAAACAAACTGGGTTGTGATGAGCCTGGCAATGTCTAGCCCATAATGAGCTTGTGATATATCTAGCCTTGATGAACCTGTGATTCTAAGCCTTGATTAGCTTGGACAAGATCTAGCACTGATGATCTTGCAATATGTAATTCTGATTAGCCTGGCAATATCAATAACCCTGATGGACTTGCAATGTCTTGCCATGATGGGCATGCAATATCCTGGATAAAAGTTTCAAGTGTGATACATTCTGAGCTGAACTGTAAACCAGGTCATCCATTTTTGACCACCAATAGGTCAAGATGGTGACCAGTCCAGCAACCAGGCCTCCTGGGGCCGCGGGGGTTACCTTGAGGTGCTTCCGGGGCTTAGCGTCCCCGCGGCCCGGTCGTCGACCAGGCCTCCTGGGGCCGCGGGGGACATTGGACCACGGAATGAACGCAAGATAACGATGTTTTAGTTAGTTTAGTTCATTTATTATGCACCCCATACCCATCTTGTGGGCGGTAGTGGGGCGGGTTACAGAGGCACATAATGGGCTCAGGGACTGAACCCCACAATTCATTTAGCTAAGCAAGTTACAATCTTGACGATGACCATCAATAAAACAGGTTTAGAAAACGTTTGGATTTGTTGAAAGATTTGTACACCATCGGTTAACCAGATTGGGCATATCCGGATTCACCCGGCGGTGCCCGGGTTCACCTAGCATCATTTCACCATAAACAAATACAAGAGGATGAAAAATTACTATAATAAATGGGAATATATACATCTACCAACGTCTATCAAGACATGTCTTCTGTCTCATTGTTTATGTCTGTATGTCCTTCTGTACTCACCTAGTTGTGCTTGAGGGGGGTTGAGCTTCGGCTCTTCGGTCCCGCCTCTCAACTGTCAAATCAACCGGTGTACAGATTCTCGAGGCTATTAGGCTCTATCATATCTATATTTGAAACTGTGTTTTTGGAGTCTGACTCCACCACATTACTGCTTAATGCATTCCATTAAATTCCATTCGACGTGTCTATGTTTTTGTGGCGTCTCTCTGTGTCTCGTGTCTGTTGTCTGTGTTGTGTATTTATGTATGTCTAAACACACACACACACAGGCGGGATCCAAGAGTCAATGCTCGATCCTGCAGACACAACTAGGTGAGTACACACACACACTTCTTGGGAGTGTGTGTGTGTGTGTGTGTACTCACCTATATGTACTCACCTATATGTGTCTGCAGGATCGAGCATTGACTCTTGGATCCCGCCTTTCGAGCATCAGTTGTTTACAGCAATGACTCCTATCCCATTTCCCTATCATACCTGGTTTTAAAATTATGAATAGTATTGGCTTCCACAACTGTTCCTTAAGTGCATTCCATTTTCCACTACTCTCACGCTAAAGAAAACTTCCTAACATCTCTGTGACTCATCTGAGTTTCTAACTTCCATCCATGTCCCCTCGTTCTGTTACTATTCCGTGTGAACATTTCGTCTATGTCCACTCTGTCAATCCCTCTGAGTATTTTATACGTTCCTATCATGTCCCCCCCTCTCTTCTTTCTAGTGTCGTAAGGCATAGTTCCCCAGGCGCTCCTCATACCCCATCCCTCGTAGCTCTGGGACGAGTCTCGTTGCAAACCTCTGAACCTTTTCCAGTTTCATTATGTGCTTCTTTAGATGGGGACTCCATGATGAGGCGGCATACTCTAAGACTGGCCTCACGTAGGCAGTGTAAAGAGCCCTAAATGCCTCCTTACTTAGGTTTCTGAATGATGTTCTAACTTTTGCCAGTGTAGAGTACGCTGCTGTCGTTATCCTATTTATATGTGCCTCAGGAGATAGATTAGGTGTTACGTCCACACCCAGGTCTCTTTCGCGCGTCGTCACAGGTAGGCTGTTCCCCTTCATTGTGTACTGTCCCTTTGGTCCTATCTCCTAGTCCCATTTCCATAACTTTACATTTGCTCGTGTTGAATTCCAGTAGCCATTTCTCTGACCATCTCTGCAACCTGTTCAGGTCCTCTTGGAGGATCCTGCAATCCTCATCTGTCACAACTCTTCTCATCAACTTTGCGTCATCCGCAAACATCGACATGTAGGACTCTACACCCGTAAACATGTCGTTAACATATACAAGAAATAGAATTGGTCCCAGCACCGATCCTTGTGGTACTCCACTTGTTACTGTTCGCCAGTCCGACTTCTCGCCCCTTACCGTAACTCTTTGGCTCCTTCCTGTTAGGTAGTTCCTTATCCATGCTAGGACCTTTCCCCCTACCCCCGCCTGCCTCTCGAGTTTGAATAGCAGTCTCATGTGCGGTACTGTATCAAAGGCTTTTTGGCAGTCCAGAAATATGCAGTCTGCCCAACCATCTCTGTCCTGTCTTATCCTCGTTATTTTATCATAGAATTCCAGAAGGTTTGTTAGGCACGATTTCCCTGTCCAGAACCCATGTTGATGCTTGTTCACAAATCTAATGTTCTCCAGGTGTGCAACCAGTCGTAGCCTAATTATTCTTTCCAGTATTTTACAGGGGATGCTTGTCAGTGATACAGGTCTATAGTTAAGTGCCTCCTCCCTATCGCCTTTCTTGAAGATCGGCACGACATTGCCTTCTTCCAGCAACTGGGCAATTCTCCCGACATAAGTGACTCATTAAAGATCATTGCCAGAGGCACGCTGAGGGCCTGCGCTGCTTCTCTTAGTATCCACGGTGATACTTTGTCTGGTCCTACTGCTTTAGATGCATCTAGAGTTGTCAACTGTTCATTACCTCCTCCACTGTCACCTCTATATCTGATAGTCTTTCATCTAGGGTAACCCCTTCCAACAATGGGAGCTGCTCGGGCTCGGTAGTGAACACTCCATGGAAACTGGCATTCAGTGCCTCACAGATTTCCTTGTCACTTTCAGTATATGTCCCCTCTGCCTTCCTTAGTCTTGTCACTTGGTCGTTCACCGACATTTTCTTCTTATATGACTGTGTAGTAGCTTAGGTTTTTTTTCGCTTTGATTGCAATATCGTTCTCATAGTCCCTTTCCGATGTCCGTCTGATGTTAATGTAATCGTTCCTAGCTCTGTTGCATCTGATCCTGTTGTCCTCTGTCCTTTGTCTTCTGTATTTCCTCCACTCCCGCCTGCTGGCCATTTTTGCTTCCTGACACTGTCTATTAAACCATGGGTTATTATATTCCTTCTTATTTTTTCCCTTTACTGTTGGTATAAATCTCTCTTCGGCCTCTTGGCATTTCTGTATGACTAGGTCCATCATATCTTGGACTGTTTTTCCTCTAATTCTTCCTCCCACTGCACTTCTCCCAGATAGTCCCTTATCCTCCTATAGTCTCCTTTCCTGTAGTCAACTCTCCTTTCCCAGATCTCTTGTCCCATGGTCACAAGTTTGAATTCCATCATGTAGTCAAAGACTAGGACACAATGGTCACTGGCCCCTAGAGGTATTTCATGCTCCAAATTCTCGATATCTTCTACGTTCTGGGGTGAAAATCAGGTCTAATAGGCTCGGTGCATCTCCTCCTCTTTCCTTGTGTCTTCCTTCACATGCTGTGTTAGGAAATTCCTGTCTATAACATCTACTAATTTTGCTCCCCACGTTTCGTCCCCTCCATGGGGATTCCTTGATTCCCAATTTATCTCTCCATGATTTAGGTCCCCCATGATCAGCAGCTTCGCTCTCATTCTGTGGGCTAGTGTTGCTGCCTTCTGCAGTTCATCTATGCATGCCTTGTTGTTGTCATCATACTCCTGTCTGGGTCTTCTACTGTTTGGTGGGGGATTGTAGATTACCAAGATCACAATCTTCCTCCCATCTACTGTCAAAGTTCCATGTATGAAGCTTGTGCACTCATTGGTAACCGATTTCCCAGGTCTTCAAACTTCCATTTCCGCTTTATTAGGAGTGCCACTCCCCCTCCCTGTCTCTGTGTCCTCTCTTTTTTATCACCTGGTACCCTTCAGGAAAGATTGCATCTGAGATCATGTCATTAATTTTAGTTTCCACAATTGCAACTATGTCAGGATTGCCTCACTCACTCTTTCTTTTATCTCTTCTGCTTTATTAGATACCCCATCAGCATTGGTGTACCAAACCTTGAGATTCTTCATGGAAACTCCTGTACCAGAGTTCTCCCTTCCTCTGGGGGTCTGGGGGGATCTGGGGGTGTCTGGGGGGGACTGGGGGCAGGGGGGACCTGGGGGATCTGGGGGTGTCTGGGGGATGACTGGGGGTGGGGAGGATCGGGGGGTGTCGGGGGGATCCGGGGGGTGTCTGGGGGGGTCCGGGGGGTGTATGGGGGGGTGAAAGAGGTCGGGAGGGGTGCTTGGGGGGTTAATGGGGGCTGGGTTCTAGGAAGGTAGGTAGGAGGGTTTGGGTAGGGCCTGGGTAGGTAGGTCTGGAGTAGGAAGGGCATACTGGGTCTGAAGATTAGGGAGGGTCTGATAGGCATAGAGGGGGTTGGGAGATAGCGTAAGGTTGGGAGTCAGATAGAGTTGAGAGGTCGGGAGGGGGAAGGATAGAGAGGGGGGGGGGAGAGTTGTTCACCAATACGAGTCTGTTTTGCCTATTAATTTCTTAAAGTTCACCTCTCTTCACTTTCCATGTTACATTTTCCTCCACTAGTTCCTTGATTTGTGCCCCCTGACTCATTGCCTTATCAGTTAAGCTGGTAATTTTCTTACCT